>CAUYON010019981.1:0-96138 GCA_963573935.1 Arctocebus calabarensis
TCGTGTGTGCCTCTGTACTGCCTTTGTATCTTCGTGTGTGCCTCTGTACTGCCTTTGTATCTTCGTGTGTGCCTCTGTACTGCCTTTGTATCTTCCTGTGTGCCTCTGTACTGCCTTTGTATCTTCCTGTGTGCCTCTGCATTGCCTTTGTATCTTCGTGTGTGCCTCTGTACTGCCTTTGTATCTTCGTGTGTGCCTCTGTACTGCCTTTGTATCTTCCTGTGTGCCTCTCTACTGCCTTTGTACCTTCCTGTGTGCCTCTGTACTGCCTTTGTATCTTCGTGTGTGCCTCTGTACTGCCTTTGTATCTTCCTGTGTGCCTCTGTACTGCCTTTGTATCTTTGTGTGTGCCTCTGTACTGCCTTTGTATCTTCCTGTGTGCGTCTGTATTGCCTTTGTATCTTCATGTGCGCCTCTGTACTGTCTTTGTACCTTCCTGTGTACCTCTGTACTCCCTTTGTATCTTCCCGTGTGCCTCTGTACTGCCTTTGTATCTTCCTGTGTGCGTCTGTACTGCCTTTGTATCTTCCTGTGTGCCTCTGTACTGCCTTTGTACCTTCCTGTGTGCCTCTGTACTGCCTTTGTATCTTTGTGTGTGCTTCTGTACTGTCTTTGTACCTTCCCCTGTGCCTCTGTACTGCCTTTGTATCTTTGTGTGTACCTCTGTACTGCCTTTGCATCTTCCTGTGTGCCTCTTCTCACTGTTGAGTGGAACCCACTTCCAACTCTCTTTTGATGTACTCTAAACTTTCTTTTTGCGCTTAAATTGAAATTTCTCTTTGCTATACTAAAGCCTGCGCATAGTTACTTTGATTTTCTATTCCTGCCACCTGTAGTGCTCCAGTTTCACTTGATTTCTACCCACTTTTGCTTTCCAATTTGTGCTATGCCTCCGTTAAACTTTCCAGTCCTGCTGAGTAATTGAACCAGGTCAGCTGGGTTCAGGGAACCAGGATCCTCGACCTCAAACAGTGCCCACATCACTCCTCCCCCAGTTACAGAAGAGAGTAAGAGTCTTTAAGACAGGACATTCTCCCACATCTGACCAAGTGCACTGAGACAGCACCACCACCAAGACACATTGCTGTGCATGGAGCACTCCCAGTGCTGATACTGCTGCAGTGACCAGAGATATATATCACAATGCTCAAGTCACTTTGAATACCTGCAAAGTCCTCTGAAGAATGATGGATTTATGGAAACCCAGACTACAAAGATAAAAATAAATAGGCTGGGTGCAGTGGCTCACACCTGTAATCCTAGCATTCTGGGAGGCCAAGGCAGGCAGATTCCTTGAGCTCAGGTGAGAGCAACCTGAGCCAAGATCAAGACCCTGTCTCTACTAAAAATAGAAAAACTAGTCAGTGTATTGGCAGCACCTATAGTCCCAGCTACTTGGGAGGCTGAGGCAAGAGGATCACTTGAGCCCAAGAGTTTGACCTTGCTGTGAGCTATTACACCATGGCACTCTCTACCCAGGGCTACGGAGTGAGACTCTGTCTCAAATAACTAACTAAATAAATAATAAACTCCAATGCCCACACATTGACAAAGATCCATATGTATCAAGGACAGCCAGAAAAATAGGACCTCATCAAAAAATAAAAAAACTACGGAAAGAACCAGTGACCAATCCTGGAGATACGTGAGCTTTTTAGACAAAGAATTCAAAATAGCTGTCGTGAGGAAGCTCAATGAACTTCAAGACAACACAGAGAAAGGGCTCAAAAGCCTCTGAGAGAAATTTAATAATGAGATTAATAATACAAAAAAATTCTAGAGCTTAAGAATTCAATTAACAAACTGAGAAAGGCATCAGAGTCTTTCAACAGCAGAACTGACCAAGCAGAAGAATTAGTGAGCCTGAAGGCAGGTTATTTGAAAATACACAGTCAGAAGAGAAAAAAGAATAAAAAAGAATGAAGCTCAGATCTAGAAAATAGCCTCAAAAGGACCAATCTAAAAGTTATTGATCTTAAATAGGTACAGAGAGAGACTGGGATAGAAAGTTCATTCAAAGAAATAATAGAGAGCTTTCCAAATCTAGGTAGCAGATCAATACTCAAATATAAGAAGGTCATAGAACACCAAGCAGATTTAACCCAAACAAGATTACCTCAAGGCATTTAATAATCAAGCTCCCAAAGGTCATTGATAAAGGGCCTAATGGAGGTAAGAAAAAAGAAAAAAAAAAAAAACATATAAAGATGCTCTAATGTGTCTGGCAGCAGACTGCTCAGTGGAAACCTTACACATCTAGTAAGACTGAGCACCACGCTTATAGGAATGGTCACTGGTTCTTGAGGGAGGCTCTGGGAACAGGACAATCTCCTAGCTGGCATGGAGATGTTTTGCAGCCTGGAGACAAGGCTAAAGCAACATAGTGCTATAATGAAATAAGATTAGTCACTTGTTAGTAAGCAGGTGTCAGACCTTGAACATTTATAATGCATCAGGGTGGGAGTCAAGCCCATGGAGAAAGAGCACCTTCCTTGTATGTGGGGGCCCTCCACACCTATGGTATGTGTCTCAATAAAAGGCATGGCGGAGGCTACTCGGGGCTCTCCTGCATCTCTGGGGAGTCCACCTCATGCAGACCTGTACTTTGAATCCGCATACCAGCTGGTTCCTTCTGGCAGTGTCAGTGTGGCCACAGCGGGCACCAACACAGATCAAGAGAAATTGGCATGACATGTTCAAAGTGTTGAAGGAAAAAAAATCCTTAATTTTAGAATATATCCTGCAAAAATATTCTTCAGACAGGAAGGAGAAATAAAGATTTTCCCAGACAAACAAAAGCCAAGAGATTTCATCAACGCCAGACCTGTCCTACAAGAAATGCTAAAACAAGTCCTGCAAAATGGAAAAAGAGAATGTTAATGAACAGTAAGAAATCATCAGAAGGTAGACAGCTCACTGGTAACAGGTAAGGATACAGACACAGAATGTTCTATTGCTATAACTGTGGTGTATAAACCACTTACATCTTGAGTAGAAAGTCTAAAAGACGAACCTATCAAAAATAATAACTTTGAAAGATGTGTAGTATTAAAAGATAGGAGTGGAAACAAAAAAAAGTTAAAAAGAGGGAGGCGGGAGAATGTGGTAAAAGCATAGGATTTCTGTTAGATTTCTCTTTGCTTGTTTGTTTCTAAGCGGAGTTGTCACATGCTTAAAATAACTGGTTATAAAAATGATTTTTGCAAGCCACATGGAAATCTCAATCAAAAAACCTATAACAGATATGAAAAACAAAAAGCAATAAATTAAAACACACTACCAGAGCAAACCCTTTTAACAAAAGAAGACTGGAATTAAGTAAGAAATAGAAGGCCACAAAACAACCAGAAGTCTAGTAATAATATGGAGGTAGTAAGTCCTTAGCTATCAATAGCAATAAGCTGGGGGGGGAGGGGAGGACCTGCAGCCTCAAGGCCATAAGTGGCCCTACAGATCCCCAAGTGCAGTCCCTTGATTGAATCCAAACTTCACAGAACAATTTATTTATTATTATTATTTTTTTTTTTTTTGGTAGAGACAGAGTCTCACTTTTTTGCCCTTGGTAGAGTGCCGTGGTGTCACACAGCTCACAGCAACCTCCAACTCCTGGGCTTAGGTGATTCTTTGCCTCAGCCTCCCGAGTAGCTGGGACTACAGGCGCCTGCCACAACGCCCAGCTATTTTTCTATTTTGCAGTTCGGCCGAGGCTGGATTTGAACCCGCCACTCTCAGTATATGGGGTTGGTGCCCTACTCAATGAGCCACAGGTGCCGCCCCAAATCCATTTATTAAAAAGATTTTTTTCTAAGCTGGGAGCCTACAGCTCAGTGGTTAAGGGCACCAACCACATGCAAGGGCTAGTGGGTTCGAACCCGGCCAGGCCTGCTAATCTAAACAACAACAAAAAAAAGCCAGGCATTCTGATAGGCACCTGTAGTCCTAGCTACTGGGGAGGCTGAGGCGAAAGAATCGCTTGAGCCCAAGAGGTTGAGGTTGCTGTGAGCTGTGATGCCAAACATTCTACAGAGGGCGATAAAGTAAAACTCTGTTTCAATAAAAAATAAATAAATAAAAATAATAAAAGGACTTGGACTCAGGATTCCATCAGAGTGGCTGAATGGGTAAAAAAAAACAAGAGCCGAATATATATTTTCTGCAATAAACACACTTCACCTACCTGTAAAGACACACAGACTGAAAGGGATGAGAAAAGGCATTCCATGCAAATAGAAACAAACAAAAAAGCAGGAGTAGCAATATTTCTATCAGATAAAACACAGTTCAAGACAAAAACTAGAAAGAGACAAAAAAAGGTCATTATATAAGATAAAGGGGTCAACTCAGCAAGTGGATATAACAATTCTAAATATATATGCACCCAACACTGGAGCACCCAGACATATAAAGTAAGTATCATCGGACATAAAAAGAGAAATAAACTCCAATATAATAATCACTGCAAACCCCAACACTCCACTTTCAGTATTGAACAGATCATCCAGACAGGAAATCAATAAAGAAACATTGGATTTAACCTGAACTATAGACCAAATGGACCTAATAGATATTTATAGAACTTTTCATCCAGCAGCTAGAGTACACACATTCTTCTCCTCAGCTCATGGATCATTCAAGAATACAGCATATGTTAAGCCACAAAACAAGTCTTAAAAATTTCAAGAAAACTGAAATCATACCAAGCATTTTCTCTGACCACAATGACATAAAACTAGAAATCAATAAGAACACTGAAAAAAATACAAACACATGGAAATTAAACAATATGTTCCTGAATGACCACTGGGTCAGTAAAGAGATTAAGAGGAAAATGTAAATTAAAAAATTTCTTGGGTGGTGCCTATGGCTCAGAGGAGTAGGGCATCGGCCCCATATGCTAGAGGTGGTGGGTTCAAACCCGGCCCTGGCCAAAAACTGCAAAAAAAAAAAAAATTTCTTGAAACTAATGAAAATGAAAATGCAACATATCAAAACCTATGATCTCATGGAGACAGAGAATAAAATGATGGTTACTAGGGTTACTAGGCATTGGGAATGGTAATGGGGCAGATAAAGTGGAGTTGGTTAATGGGTGTAAAGATACAGATGGAATGAACAACATCTGATAGCACAACAAAGTGACTATAATCAATAGTAAGTTAGGATATACTTTAAAATAACTAAAAGAAAAGAACTGGGATGTTCCTAACACAAAGAAATGATAAATACCTGAGGTGATAGCCCAATTATCCAAATTTTTTAAATTCACATTGTATGTCTGTATCAAAGTATTACATGTACCCTATAAAGATGTGCAACTCTTATGTACCCATAATAACTAAAAATTAAACTGATAAAGCTCTTTATTTTGTCTACTCCAGCATTTACTGTATCAGCCACAGTGAGTAATAAAAGGTTTAAGTGTATAGCTGTAATTAATATATACCAAATTATCTACAGACTATATCAATGCAGATTAAACTATTTTGCAAATATAAACCTGAACCCAAAAGCCCCAAGCATCTTATAGTTTTAAAATTTACGTTTTTTTCATTTTTTTCAGAAGAAAAACTTGCAATATTTTAAAATACGAACTCACAGCTAAATGAGAATGACTGAGAAAGTACATGATGAAGCCGCTCCCACTTACCCTGGCACTTTGTCGGTTCACCTTCTTCTCCTCATCAGGAAGCGGAGGCATTGGATAAGGGTATTTTCTGCTGGAGGCAATAGACCCAGTTGATGAAGAAGGAGACTTGGCAGGAGATAAAGTCCTGAGATATTGAGAACATATGAAATAAATATCATGTGATTGCCTAATATCTTTTTCAAATATCTGAAAAGTGGGTTCAGATCAAACCCTCTAACTTCTACTTTGATGAGCCATTACTGAAAGTTTTAACTACTGGGAAGATAATTGTCCTTCCCAACACTGGAATACTGGAATTTTATCTTCCTAATTTCATGACTGCAAGGGATTGTTTAACTGTTAGGACAAAGAATCATACTTTTCCATTAGATGGCAAATAACAAAATCTCCTATAAAAGGGATGAAAGACTAAAATGGAATAGGGCCAAAATTATTATAAGAGCTCATAATAGTAAAAGGTGCAAAATATTATGCTGCCTCGTTTTTAACACTTAATGTTAAAATGTTTTTAAATATACTCTCAATTATATCTTAAGATCTTAAAATACATTACAACTGATACATTTATTAGTTGCTAAAGTTACACATCAGTTTACACAAATATTCATGCATTCAGAAGCCAGTGTGTTAGTTGTGAAGGAACAGAGGTGAATACAGGGGTTTTAATAATAAATTAGTAAACATGCAAGCAGTAAGGAGTGCAGAGTTCCAGCCACACACAGTCTGATGAGAACACACAAAAATGCTCTGATTGGTCCCTGTAATCAGCATTTCTATGTAAGCTGCTGGTGCATTATTTTGTACTTGTTTGATTTTGCATGTGCAGTGGTAATATTTGTAAACTAAACTCGCTAACATAGCCCATACTCATTGCTAATTTGCCTTTTAAGTTAAAAACACCTGATTAAAAAAAGTGGTATCATATCAATATCAACAGAAATTGATGTGATAACTGCTGCAGCTATTCCATTCACAAAGGTCACCACAATACATCCATGGCTCCTTAATTTCTGGTGCAAAGTGCTAATGAGCCACATCACTGAACTGGTTACAGTGCTACAGGTAGCACAAGTACTTAATGGTCCAGTGGGGTTCACCTCATCTGCTGTGACTGCCTCAGCCTGGGAGCATTGGGGGTGGGGGTGAAACTGCCTACGTTGGATTCAACAGCATGAAGAAGTCTGCTTCCCTTCAGTATTTTTAAATGTCGGTTCCCATCCATATAATAGCCTTTGCTCTAGTTCTGACATGATTTTCAAACTAGTTTCCATATTATGGACACTAAATTCAAACTCAAGTTTGAAAATAATTTTTCCTACACATCCTGAGATTCAAGTGACATTCTTCATTAAAATGCAAGAGTGGTTCAGCTCATTTTTAATCTGTAACTCCTAAAGTTTCTTTTATTTTTTAAAAACAGTTAAGACCACTTCTTAGCATGAACCCAGCAGCTGTCTGATTTCTCTTATATTAATGTTCTCTGTTGCTGAGTGGATGGGTATAACTAAGAATATTACTACTTCAAATCTGCAAAAGTTCTATTAAAACAATGTACTACTCCATATTTTGTATTTCAGAAATTAAATTGTTTTTATTTTAGAAAAAATTTTAAGTAGGACTATGATCTTTAAAAAACAGATTCAATATGTATAAAATGAGGACAAACTTTTGCGCTTAGATGTTTAAATGCATTTTTCCAAAATGAGGGACACTAACCTGGGTTCAGCTTTATTAGCCTAATCATTACTGATAAAATATTCAAATTCAGGAAAGCTAGTCAGGTACACAAATACCTAAATCTTGTTTACTTTGGAGGCATCATGCAAAATAAATCCTCTTTCTAATTTGCTGTAGTATGTATCCATAGCATTAGCTGTTAGCTTGTAGCTTCACAGTCACGCCAGTCCTGATTTGGCTATGGGTCCAGGTGGCCAGCATGAGACATAAATAATATAAAGCTGTTCCAATGAGGGGTGCTAAAGTCCAGTCTTCCCTCAAATATCTTTCTCTGGGTAGAGTCAGTCATGAGTTTAAACAAAACCCAGAGATATTCTCTAGAACCCCAAAGAAATCGCACATAGTCTTCATACATTATTAACACAATAGTTAATTGACACCTTGGACTCTGAGGGGACAAAGAGAAACTGAGCAGGTTGGTTTTAGTAGGGGGCAGGGGCTGGAGGCTGGGTGGCATGTGACTGCTTGAAGGTGATTATCTTGGGAGATGGAGAGCACCAGAGTGGGAGTCAGAGGAAGAGTAGAGAACAGGCAGTGTAAGCTAGTGTAGGGAAAACAAACTCAAAATTTCTCACAAAAGTCTAAGGAAGACATTTCTTCAAAACTGCCTCTAGGCTTTTTTCTGACTCTAGTAGCTTGTCTGGCAGTTCCAACCCAGCTTTCACTTAAAGCCAGGCACTAGCTCAGCTCAAGAACTAAAATAGTCAAGTGCACCCTTGGACAAATGTTAACCAGTATCATTTCTACATTTTAACTATAAGGGGTACTGGATTAGAATTACACAATAAATGTGTTTGTGCGCCAGTGGATTGTGGGCATCGTGGGGCTACCCAGACGTCTGGGGCTCGCCGTTTGTAGACAGGTCTGTAAGGCCAATCTCAGTACAGTTCTGCCCCCTAGGACAGGCTAAAACCAGGTCAACCACATGAGATGAACACAAATCCACCCTTATTCACTGTGTTCATATACAAATTTTTAGTAGGATGATACAAAAGGATTTATCAAGTGTCCTAGGGTAGATTTAAGTAGTCAATATCCACCTTGCTACTTTTAAGTTAAGTATGGTAAAACAGTGAAGAATACATTTTGGACTCACAGCCAAACTATACTTCTAGTTGTGACTCTTATTAGCGGTGCTATCTTGAGGGACTCTTTATGCCTCAATTTCTTCCATCCACAGAATGAGAGTAAGGATGACTATTCTTCATGGTAAGAAATAAAGGTGGTAGGCACTTGATATATGATAGTTATTAGTTTCTTTTCAGAGTCACCACATCATCTACAAAATCATGGAAATAGACTCAAAAACTACTGATGATGTGAATAAGCAATTGGATAATTCCCAAGAGAAAGAATACCTTCTAAGAGCTTACAAAGCATATCACGAACAGTGCTTTATAATGGATGTGGGTGTGGTGAGATAGTGCTGTTACACTGATCTTACTCCATCCTGATGGCCTGAACACATGCTAAGGACATCTGAGCAACCACTATTGTATCAGAACTGGATAAGGAAGCACAATGGAGACAGATACTTCCAGCACTCAAAATCTTTAGGCATTTGCCCTGCTCTTTCTAGTGATGTGGATACTATACTTATTTCAAACGCTGGGCTACATTTTGGACCAGTCTGCTGCAGTCACAAAGTCCTGATTGCATTTTGATAAGGATGCCACAAATCCACTATCTCTGGAGTGGTTAATAAGGTGACCTTTGCTCTCACTGATGGTTTTGGCAGGAGAGGTAATCCTGAATGACCTGGCTGCAGAAATAGCAGATCTGAGCTTAAGCATAGCATTGGCAAAGCATAAGCCAAGGTGCAGATGGTCTTTTATGTGAGGCTTGGCTTGGATAGAGAGTGGATGAAATTCTCTGTTGTATTGGAGTCACTCTGTTAAAAACTCTGGGCCATCTCAATTATTCACCCACTGCCACAGAAATTTTGTGTTGATTTCCAAGTCTTACCAGCATAACCCTTATTAATCCAAAAACAACAATTAAAATGATAACCATCCACTGAACTTTATTTAGCCTTTAAAGATCAATATGATTTTTAATAATTAATTCTTAATCTGTTTATCTACTATGGGTACCAACATCTCATATTAAAAGAGGTAATAAAGAAACCCTCTAAAATTGCCCTTGCAGCTTTGCACGTGCAACCGGGGGTGCTAAAGCATTTCCCCATCCAAATTGCATTTAGTCATGCAGCTTCTGGGCAGACCTGGGTGCTGATTTTAAGAAAAGTGAACTCTTCTTTGAGAGTCACATAAACTACTCAGCTCACCCAGGGAGGTGAATCAACTCTTCCGGAGTACCATTTCACAAATTATTGCTGCAAAAACGCTAAGTCTATTTAGGAATAAAATCCCTAACCCACATCAGACCAAAGTCATTCTATTTTGATTCTATGGCTGATACAAATTACAATCTGCCCACAAGCCTAAGGAGAATAAAAAGAAGAAGTAGGACTGCAGGTGAGCCGAGATTCCAAGTAACATTCAAAATTATCTTACCTGTCTTCTTGACGTTGGCCATCCTGGGAGCTACAGGTGAGGGTTGGATGTTTGAACGTGAGTGTATGTGTATGAGGTTCAGTGTGGGAAAGTGTGGGACAAGCAAAAGGACAGGGCAGGAGGGTAAGATGGGATATAAAAGCAGGATACATTTTTGTGAGCAGGCAAGCGTTATGCTTTCCTTGGGGTATATGCAAATGTTATGGATCAAATCAAAATGCAGATAGGTCTAATCATTTTCTCAAACTACACATGACTAAACTAAATGGTACACTGGAAGAGAGAGTCCACCTTAAATGGGTGCTGAGAGTAAAATACTCATAAATATTTTGATATCTGTTCAATGTCGACCCAAGTCATGGCAATAAGGAATATGAAAGCTTCCTGTTAAATTATGTTCAGAAGAGGAAGTAATTGAGCCTATATTTCTTCTTTACATTAGTGGTCCACAAAGTAGTCAGATCTAAAATGGACATTTACCTCTGGGAAATCACTTTGATGTTATAAACAGTGGAAGAAATATCATTAAGAACTCTTAGAAATTCTCTCTGACCCCTAATATTACAGAGAGCTACAGTGAATTGAGTAAATTTGACAGCTTTTAAAACGTAAGGATATTCTCTTCTCTTTTGTGAACCAAGAATACCTGCTTTCTGTTCTCTCTGATGTAGAAGACAACATTATTATTAGCGTAAAATATCCCTTAATGCTTTGCTGAGAATTTGTAAAACACTATTCTCAGCACAGCCCTTATACATAAGCAAATGGTTAAACTTATCCCACATACTCTCATGTGATCACTATTATTTCAATAATTTGCCAGTTAAATCAGATCATTTGTACTAAAAGTGAAATCCCACTACATTTTGTTTAGTTTCTTTTTTTAGGATTTTCTTTGGGTTTTCATATGCACTATGCACTCTTAGGCATTAAGTAGGGAAAATGGATTATGAAAGTGCTAGATTCTAGAAATTAAATTGTTTGGGTTAATAGTGCTTCTTTATTAGTGGAAAGTATGTTTCATGCCCATAGAACACTACATAGCATAAAATGAAGAAAAAGCTACTAAAAAGCTCAAGATGGTGATAGAGACATGCACTAAATGGGAACCCTTTCATTGGCTTCATTTGAAACATTCAGAAAAGAACTAGACTTGCTTATGAAGCCAAAAACAGAGATCAAAAGGCAGCAAATAAACAAGGACCCTTTCCACCTATAGGAACTTGTATTGGGAGATACAAGATAGAGAGCCAGTCACACTACAGTATTTGTATGTGCTGGGAAAGTTTGAAAAGGATATAAAATTAATTTATAAAATACCTAAAGTATGGTCCTTCAGTGTTTTTATTCACATCTTCTACCCACTTAGCTACATTATAGTCTCTTTTGAACCATGGGTTTAAATACCTGCAGAAAGCAATGGAAGGAACAAAGAAAGCAGAACAAGATAGAAAATCTGAAAATACACAGCACAAGCTTAGCAAGGATGTCTTCACCCTCCAAATGCAAGTGACCATGGCAAATAAACCAGGATGGATGTTGGGTGATTATGAGGTTATCTATATGACATGAAAGTAATCTTGCCTGCAACAAGGCTCAAGGCATTCTACAACTTATTCAACATTTCTGGGAAAGCCTTTTCCAGTGACTTCCCGAAGTGAACCAGAAATTCCCTTTCAATCACAATCTTGTCAGCATCCCTTCACCCACCTCCAAAGTGGCTTTTTCCATGCCCCCTCTCATTTGGCTCCTTATTTTAAAATGATAATGTTGTTTTTTGAAAACATTCATATGTTCCAATTCCAAGCTGGCATTTGGACATATAATATCCCAAGAACTATTAAAAGGAGCTAGGAAAAGAAGGCTTTCACATGGCACCTGATTACCCCTGAAGTGGATCCCAAGCTGGAGTCAACAAGAAAGTACGCTCCAGTGGGCTCTGTAAGGAGCAGAAAGGTTCCCACTCTTCTGATCCTGGAGCCTCAATGCATACTAAGTGTGGTCCAAATAGGCCTTGAGGATCTCGAAGTTGGGTTTAGTAATTTAGTTGCAGCTGCAATGTCTCTCCCTTCTCTTTGTTCACTCCAGAATAAAATATTCTCATTTTCATTAGGAAAAGGCTCTCCAGAAGTTGCCTTCCAAGTGTCTCATCATGAATTGTGTGAATGATTGCCAGAAAATAACAATGACCTTGGTTAGCATTTCCCTGATGGATCTGGCCAAGTCTCCATTGGAATTACTGTTCAAATATTAAAGGCAGTAAAATTGGAGGTGCAAGATGTTTTTTCCCCAGTGTTTCCTTTAATTTTTGACCCTGGGAGCCAGAAAAAAAACACATCCCCTTAGATTTTGTCCTTGTAAAATATTACAGATTTAACAAATGCAGTACTGGAAAAATTTAGAGGTCGTACTGGGTTTTCCCATTTAAAAAGCAACTTCTAGAGAATATAAGCTCTTTAAAACTTATTTGAAAACAAACCAGGGAAAAATATAAAACACATTATTTGTTTTTAGCTAAAGTTTGTTTCTTTCCTCTGTGTTTAGTTTTCAAGCTGTTCATAAATACAGTTAAATCAAGACTACATTTCCATTTCCGGGTTATTTTCTCCCTCATTTTTCAATCATAACCAACATACTCTACAAAATAATATCATGAAATTCCTTCCTGAAAGAAGAATTTAGTTGCTTTTTATGCTTGTAAGACCATTTTGGCTAAGACGATGGATGTTGCCTGACTCAGGAACAACTCACGCTAGTTTTGCCTTTAGCCACAATCATTGCCAACTTGTGCTTTCAGAGATAGCCAATTAAAACTTGCATAAAGATTTCCACTGAGACTCTGAACAAAAAGTCAAAAAGCAAATGCAGCCACAGATGAAGGCTAGTGAATGCTCTGGCCTGGGGAAAACTGTAGAAGAAGCCCATGCAGCTGTAACCTGGTGAAACACAGCCACACAGCAAACTGAGTCACCCGCAGGCAGAAGGCCACTTCTAGGAGGAGACATTTGTTCCTTTCACTGACAATCTTAAATGCAGTGGACAGGTGCCACGGCTGATCCATGAAAGCTACAACCACATGGCTTGACTTGTACTTGATGGGCTCTTTCCTTCATTTCAGGGAGCACTTCAGAAGGCTGTGATCACTTCACCAGGGGTCACTGAAGAGAGCTCTCAATTGTTTGCTCCTTCTGGGTATCTGTGCATGAAAGAGTCTTCACAGTGGGCTTCCTAATGTCTCAAGGTCATAGTGGCTAGAGTGATAGATTTTATCAAACTGTGGTAAATCTGCCTATGTTGCTTAACTTGCCTTATAGCGCAACATGCAAAAATAAATAAATAAATAAATGCATTAGACAGGATTGGGGAACTCTTTGTGTTCTCCAGGATGGAAAGGCAGAGGAAAATTAGCTGGTGCTGGCTGGACCAGGAGCACATCCGAGCAGACATGGGGGCTCGGTCAAAGATAAATGACCCTGTTCTCAGCCAAGGAAGAGACTTCAAGGAAGATTACGTGGCGGCCCAGAGTGAACAGCAGGTGGAGACTGACCTGTGATCCAGACCCCCTGTCTGGGGGCTGTCAGAGCCCCCTGGGCTTATGCCTTGGGATGGGACTGTCTGGGCGAGGGAGTGCCCAGGCTCAGGTGCTGGGGGCTCCCTCCTGTAAAAACACAATATATAATACAAAGTCTAAGCCAAAAAAAATTTTACATCATGTACAACAGTGAGGAAGATGCAAAAACTTTGAGTGGAAAAGCAATACAATTAACAAGGACATTTTATTTTGTTAATTAGAAGAGCATGCATTTGTGGTGCATTGTTTTAATTCATCCCAATCATCTGTTGGGATGATGAGATATTAAAGGGAATGTTGAAATAATGGACCTGAAATACCTCTTGTAAAAAAAAAAAAAAAAAATTGTTTGTGGTCCTCTTACAGTCACGCAAGTGATATTATTGTATTAGAAGCAAATGGGATTACTTAAAATATGAAAAATATAAAAAATTGCCAGCATAATTCTTGATAAGCTTTCTATCAGGAATCCTATAAAAATGTGTGTGTGTGTGTGTGTGTGTGTATCTATATAGAGAAACAGTTTCTATACAAGAAGGAAATGAGACTAGTGTTCAGATTCACAGACTTAGCTCCATTTAACTAATGTGAGTCATGAAACCTACATCAGAAAAACCTGAAAAATTCAAGGGAGTCTTTAGTACTTCTCCTTCACAAAGATGATTCTACTGTGATGTCTTATTGAATATTATAGCTTAGTTATATCACAGGCAAGATTTCTCAAAGTTATCTGTAGTAGTATAATTTTTAGCACATGTGTATGAAAATTTCATGTAAAATTAGAAATAATTTAAGTGATCTGGAAACTACTGTATGAATATTGCTAAACATCAAATGTTCTTTTGGTCCTAAACTCATAGCTTTAACATAATATCGAATTTTTTTTTCACTTAGAGAAGTTTTCAAAGTCTTGTTATAAGAAATAATGTTAGAACAGACTACCGTAAATAAATGAATGTCATATGTCTAATTACATGGCATTTCAAGGAATATCTAAAAACCATTTTACAGTTCCATTTGTACTCTTGTGAGCCACTGAGATAAAAGTTAAGGAGCATTGACTAGGCGACCTCATGCAAAACAAACCAAATTACATTCCAAGAAGAGTTTATCAACCATAAGCCCTAAAGCATCCAAGTGCTTTGGGAATGTATAAAATAAACTCTAATGGATTAGTTATAGTTATTTAGGCTGGAGTTCTAGGCTGCCATTCTGGACCATGCAATGCTATTACTTGAAATTGTCTATTGTCTCTAAGGTAAAGTATCCTCTGGAAATCTTTGACAAGACACTTACAAAACAGTATCATTCAGGTGGAAGCTCCAAATTGCAGGGCAATGCTATTACTCCTGGACTGAAAAGGGCAGGGTATGTGATGGAAAAGCTACATAAGTTTTTGACAAGCAGTTAACTATTAAGGCATGAAGAAGAATAGAGACCCTGGAAATCATAACCACCACAATAGTGAAAAATTTGAGGTGAGTTAAAAAAGTTTAGCTAATTAAAACCAGGTGGCAGGGTCAGTCCAAAAGGATACTAAGAGTATGTTGTATTCAGTGAAGGAAGATGAAGGGTTGAAGAAGTTTTGTTTTGCTTGTACTTTCTTAAGTGAAATAATGAACAAATAAACAAAAGTGCCTGGTGTTTACTTTATTAAATGACTTAAATGTAGCTTCAGACCCCCATCCCTACTTTAAAAAAAAAAGTGTGGCTATCCTTTAAAACAGATAATGTTGCATTTAGTGACAATGATTCAGTTAAAGAGCAAGTATAGACAAATGCCCTTTTAAATGTTCTCAGAAGGAAAATTTAAAAGGGAAACATATTCCGTTAGTCTGAGAGAATGCTTAGATTGCAGCTGTGAAGACCTCAGAGCAGGGGGTTCAGATCTGAGCAGTATCATGTTCTAGGAGGATGAGAACTTTCCCCTGATGCTTCAGGCTATGTGAATATTAAGGAGAGGAAAGGTGACCCTTTGAAATGACTGGACCCCGGTGATGAAAAGAAAGGAATGTTATCAAAATTCCCTTCAAAAGGAACCAAAACACCACAATGACAGGTGACTGGTGGAAAAAGCCTGCAGCAAGGGTGAGACCCCCACTATCAGTGAATATTGGTATGGGCACAGTTGCGGAGATGCCTATGTAAAAGAGAAAAGCCATGGTTAATTTTTAAAGGGCAAAAAAGAATTTAAAAAAACAAAACCAAGACTGGAGGCATGGTTTATGGTTCTTTGACTATCTGCTTAATTAACTTTGTACACTAATTGCACAGGACCTTGGAGTGCTGTTTTCCAGTAGAGGTTCAGACTTACTCAGTTGAATTAGACCGAGGTCTAAATCTTTTCCCTCTGATTTTCTTTCTGTTGCCTCCCACGTTACCTGAAAAAGATGGTATAGAGCTAGATTTCCAAGTAAATAAATGATTACCCTATGTCCAATTACACGGTATTTCAAGTGTGTAATTCATAGGGAGCACCACCCTGGGACGCTGGGCTTTGCAGCACTGAACAGCCTTCTCTGCCTAATGTACCAGTGCTACCAAATCCCATTGACGCCCATCCAAGGAACAAGAAAAAACATATTCTAGATATCCTCCTCTCTGTTGGGAGAAGAGCTAAGTAGCTTCCAAGAAAAACAAGTCTTTTAAACCAGGGACCACAGAATATAGAACGTGGCTTGTATAGATAGATGGATTCAGAGTGCTCGCCTCTACCTTGCCAAGAGTTACTCCGAGGTCGCCCATTTTCACAGATGTCTGAAATATGTTTTGTGTCTGGAATCCTTTCACTCCAAGAATGAGAGAGCCCATTTGACCTGAAATTGAAAACATTGATATATTGTTTAAAAGAGTAAGTAAATGGATCTTTTGAAATCAATAAGCAAAACTTCTAGGCACTATTTGCGTTAAATAAATCAAAAAAGAAAAAAATCTGAAATGAAAGAATGAAGAGAACATGAAAGTCTTCATGAAGAAGGCAGAATTACACAACATTCAATTTAAGAAAAGTCAAATACAATGGAACCCCATTATGATAGTCTATAAATGAAAAGTCTCAGGACAGAATGCAAGCCAATTTATGTTCCCCGGAACACGGCAACCACATAGTGAAGTCACTGTGTGTATCTGTCACGTAACTCCAGCTCAGTGTTATAATGGGGTCCCACCATAGATGTTTCTTAATTGTAAAGCAATGGTTTCCATTCAGGGATTATGAGAACATGGACTTTCAAGAGATTACAGTAAGATTTGCTCAAGTAAATAAACTTGGTCAACCTTTATCAAAGTAATATTTAGGTTTTCTTAAACAATAAAATTATTTTCTGAGAATTGGCATTTTTCTCACAAATATGGTCCAGTAAAGTGTAGTTGTCCAATAACTGAACTGAATCAGATGTTTTTTATGGAAGTGTCTCTCACAAAGCCCATGCACCATTGAGCTCTCCTATTTATGTCCTACCTCCTTTAAATGAATTATCTACAAGAAGCAAAATTTACACACCTACTTTGTACCACATGAGAAATGAATTTTGATAAATTGCATATACTTAGAATCTAACAATTTTTTATAATTTCTAGCTGCTTAAAAATCATAACCCATTGTGATTTTCCTAACATCTGAAAACTATTCAAATGAATATTTTAAGCTATTTTTAAGGTACTTTAAAAAGGGGTACTATACTTAAAAAGTCTTTTCCATATATCGTTCTGGTTAATTACTAATGATGTCTATTTTAAAAGGAAGTTTCTACTAAAGACTGAAAATAAATGGAACTTAGCACAATTATTTCATATTCATTCCCTAGGTTGGAACTTTTTCATCATCATTTGCTACCTATAGAATGACTCATATTTTGTACAAAAGGACAACAGAAATTCTGATGAAACTCATTGATTTCTCTACTTACTTGCTGTTACTTAATTTAAAATTCAATATTTGATCAAATATTTCAGTATTTAAATGATTCAGGTAGTTTCCTAGTCATCTTTTTCTTTCAGCAAACAAGCCTTCAATAAATTAAAACAATTTTCTTATAACATCCTTTTATAGAACTGTACTCCTTGGGTAAAAATTTGTATTCCTACTTTTGCTTTAAACTTTGTTTTCTAAGTAAAAACTCTCTTTCATGCTTAAGAAGTTCCACATAAAAGTTGTTCCTAGATCTTCTGTTCTACTTCCTGGTTAATATTTATAAATATTGATAGCCATTGCAGAAGTTTTACAGATGATTCACTCTATATAGAACTCTAGAACTAATTTTTCCCTTTCAATAAACTGGTAACTTCCCCATTCACTGGACAAAGTAAATAATGTACCCAACACCTTGAGTAGGACTTCCAAAACTTTTTTCATATATATTATATCCCATTGGCAACTTTGAAGACATTTTTCCACAAGAATATTTTAGCTTCCTTCAATATGAATATAGGACTCATTCTCTAAAACATTACAACTTTTTTTTAATTCTATCCATTTATTTTATTAAGCAATTATAAAGCATGCAGAATTTTAAATGGCTTCAAACACCTTAAGATGCTAGAACAAGAATATAGCATCAGAGTTTAAGACATATATATATTAATCCCACCTGTGCTATCACTCAGGCAAATATTAAGCATACCTAATTTGTCAACTAAGGCATAAGTTAACTTAAGTCCAAAAACAATCATCCCAGAAAAAAAAGGCAAAATTATAATGTTCAAATATATGTTTCACAGAAAAGCAATCTTTTTTTCATAGCAAGCTTAGCTTTAATATATATAAAATTAAAAAAATTCAATGCAGCACTTATGTTATGACTTTATGTTAACAACTGCTTTTATTGAAGCATGACAGTAACCTTTTTCTTTGACTACCAAACATGACATAAAGCTCACCAATTAAAATAGTATTAAGTACTATGATACTTTCTTAAGCCATATATATAAGAGCAAGACTGAAAAACTCTGGAGTTCCTATGTAGCTTTAGGGTTGTTGTTTTGCTTTGTTTCAATTTTATGGCCTGATTTGTATAACCAGGGGTTCTGAGCATATGGCATTTTGAAGTAGAGTAATCAAAGAACAAAGGATACTATTTTTTAACATTCAAGAAAGAAGGAAGAAGTAATCAAACCTGCTGCAAAATAATGAAATGTTCTGACTAATGGAATAATGTGTGATGGAACAGGTAGAAATCTGAAAATGCGACAGAAAAGCAGACCTCTTCTTAGAACTAGATGCTGAGTTTGTGCTGACTCCAGGAGGAATGTCGCTATAAAAAGAGTCACCATCTCCAGGCTTTTTTACATAATCTCCCTGGGGTAACTGTCTAAGGCATAATAAACATTTCAGAGTCAGAAAACAAGACACACACATGAACACAGACATATACAAACATTATTTCAGAAAAAAAGAGAGGTAGGGATAATGATCTACATGAATCAAATATATACAACACATGAGATTATTAATAAATGTGACAAATTAAAGTCATTCTAATTGTAGAGGTCAAAAATGCAATCACTGAAATCTATAGTTTAGATGAATACAGACTTGCTTTAGGGAAAAAGATGGAAAGATGAATGTTTTCATTGTGATTTCATTATACTTGGAGATGTTAGCTGCAATTGTATCTTTTTTTAAAAAAAAGAAACTGGTGTCTTAACTGATGTGTTAGGATACACAGTCCTTGCTTAGATAAAGTGTAGCTTTATTTCACTGTGGTGAAAAAACTATTCATGACTTCTAAATTATTATATAACTTCACCTTGATTTGATGTAAAAGAACTCATTGATTTCTAAACTACTCTGTAACTTAATTCAAATAAATCCTTATTAGAGTTTAGTGTTTGATTTGCAACTCTGTTTAACAGAAACATGAGGAAACTGGGAAAGATTCAAAGTTGAATCAAAAAGGTAATTTTATAGTTGGTGAATAGGCTATGTAAAAGGAGATAATATAGCAGGAAGAAGAAAGGGTTAAAAAAAACTCCTGAATTTTAGGTGAGTCTATAAAGGGATATTTATAGATAGTTGGTAGGGGACCTCATACCAGGGGTACAACAAGGGACGATCTATTTAATCTGTAAGTGACGTATTCAACTGGTTTGAAATAACTAAGATCAGAGCAGTTATTTACTACTTCTCTTAAGGTCATCAGATAGAAACTGCAAGACAGCGTCCCCTGTCAACCCTCCTATGGTAGATAATATGATCATTTGTTAATGGTGTCGTCCCCAAACAGCCAAATGCATCTAAAACTTGATTCAGTTCCATTCAGCCCTATTGCTGGAGGTGCCACAAACTAGTGCTGGACTAAGAATTTTAAACAGAGTTCTACTTAACTAAATCTCCAACAAAAGCATAAATGTGCTCATTTTTTTCCTGTTCGGTGTCTCATTTACCATTATAGTCTTGGTTCCTTGATGATGGTAAAAATTTTATTCTAAAATGCCACTTTCAAATATCAGTTTGCTTATCCTGATTCCATATTGCTATAATGTTTAAAACACTTTGTTAGTCATTCTTTTGAACGACTGAATACCCTCTCATGTTATTTCAATGCTTTGTATTCACAGATGTCTTACAAATCTAAGAAAATTCAATTAATATTAGACACAAAACAATATTTTCATTAATTACTTTAATTAACTTCTTCCCTTTAACAAATAAAATAGAATTTCTCACAAAATTATAGGTCTAATTTTACCTCTAATTCTTTGACATAGGTTCCTCCAAATTTTTTTTTTAATTCTGTGACTTCAGCTCATAACGGTTATCTTTTATTTTTACCAATGTATTATGAAACATTAATTTTATAGAAAAAATAAGAACTGCTGTCATTTATAGTGTTATATGACATGATATATTTTCCTATGCAAGAAATCTTTGATCTTTATAATTGTATTTTCTATTTTATCTCATACCAAAACATTCCATCAATGTTTAGAAAAATATTTTTCTTAATAAAATTTAGAGTTCTGTATTTTGCCTCAAAGAGAAAATTTCCCTTTTGTATTATATTAAAATGTATATTAATGTAAAAGAATCCTATCAACATCACATTTCCACTAATAATATTTATGGTTAACAATTCCTTTTTGTCACTCCTACCTTTAATGATATTCTTTACAAGTTGATGATGCGTCCTACCAAATTCAAATCAAATTCAAATAAAGAAAGCTACTATGTGATATCTGCAAACTACACATGACCTTTCCCATTACTCTATTCCCCAAATGACCTTCTCTTTGTAAGGTTCTAGCTTTTAGGCATTTACCCTGGCAATTACCAATGCTTCACTTAGCTAATACTGAAGATGTAAGAAGACTGCCTTTCACAATGGAAGAGTCTTAGTTTTGTTTTGTTTTTAAAAGGAACATGTTTTACCACTCTTTCAACGTAACTTCTCTGCAGTCCATGGTCATTGTTTTCCAACGTCTTAAATGCTACACATACTATAAACTGTGGGCTTCGGTCAAGTTGTTGTAAGGAAGTTTTAGTTTCATGTGCTTCTATGCACCACTTCATTTTCATCACCCTGGCAGATTCGATTCTTACCCATCTCCATGGCAAACTCTCCAAAATACAAAAGCTATTTTACTGCACTCTCCTTAAAATTCTACAAGGAATAGCTTTCCTCATATAGTAAATGCCCATGGTAGATAATGAATTTTGTTAAAAGATTTCTTAAGAATATTTAAAATCCTTCATTGTCCAGAAACTTATCCTTTTTATAATATTTATTACATATTATAACAAACTTGTTTCTTCTTGCTTTAGTGAAAATGAAGAATATCAGGGCCCTGTGAACAATAAATCACATTTCATCATTTGTTACCAAAGATCATAATTGACCACCTAAATGACCCCTTTAAAATGTTTAAATTGGACTTCTTTTTCTGGGCTTTTATTATTTTCATGGGTTTACTCTTAAATCTTGAGTGTTTTTATTATTTCATCAAATTTGGGATACTAAAAGTGATTATCACCTTAGGAGGCCTGAACAGTGCTAAGTTTTAAAATAGGAAAATCACCTCATATTTCTCAAAATACATGCAAATATATTACACATGCCCATGATATTTTTAAAAACAATAACTGACCAAAAGAAAATACTTATGTAACTAAGTTTTTTTCCTCAAACAAGATCCTTTCTTATGTTAATCACAGGTTGTCTTTTTATCCCTACACAACCTTGGCATTTGTGTTATGAATTAATACACTCCATTAAATATCATTCTTTCAAAGGTATTAGCTATTCTCTAACACAAAGACTGACTCCCATAACCTAATGACCCTGGGAGAGTTGATTTACACAAACTGTAATTACTTTTTCTCTCCAGGTCTATAATACCATGCTTACTGCTTGCTTATTCTTATTTGACTTCAGAAGACAACGTCAGCCTGCCTCCCAAAGTGTTCATAATTATAAATGATCTAGTTGTTGTGTCAGCATTCTAAATTTAAATATTAAATAAGACTATTTCTTGGATCACCCCAAAACATTCAAACAAATAGATGGTCCTGTTATATAAGTCTGATATTTCTTAGAAGTACTCATTAAATTGTAATATTTATCTCAATGATCCTTATGCATTTCTCACTTGAAATGAGAAAACTTTTACAACCCCATTTAACCAAGTTAGTCTTAACTTTAATCCTGAAGGAAGCTTTTCTCTAATACTTGGTTGGTGTCTGGGATAATCCTTATTAGAATTCTTATTTTACTATTTTAAAAAATATTGTATACACTATATATATATACCGAGTCACATTGATGGATGCATGGATATCACTGAAAAAACATTAATAATAAAAAATTAAGAAAGATTTGAAAAAAATAGGAAGTTCACAAGCAGAAAATAAAGCAGCTAAAATAGGTGAGAGGAAAAAAAATGGAGGAAGGAGTAGGAAATTCTGCTTAAAGCACAGTAAACACCCCCATTATCTGGAACTCAAGAAGCCAGCACTGACCAGGCTCCCTTCCCCCCACAAAAATCAGAATTTAGACTAGGTGCCTATGTTGTCAGTGAGCCCACACTTCGTGCATCACTCTCACAGCTCCCATGTGTTCTTTGTAACAGTTCCAAGTGTTAACACGTGTTACTTGAAGTTAAAAAAAATATGGTATGAAGTTGAAAAGTATATTGACTGCCTTTTAACTAAAATTGTACATTGCATTCTCAAAGCTGTTTTATAATGCAGTAAAACTGTGTTATAGCAAGTAAAGTTTGTCTTTGTCTTAATTTGCTTTTAATTAGTGTATTTCAATATTAATATCAATACAGAGTTTATGGTATGGTTTGGTATAGTACAGGGTAAAGAATTACTTAGGCCTATTTTTTTTTTCATTTTGGCAGTTTTTGGCTGGGGCCAGGTTTGAACTTGCCACCTCCAGCATTTGCGGCTGGCACCGTACTCCTTAAGCCACAGGTGCCACCCATACTTAGGCCTATTTTTAAAAGTACTTCTCAAGCAACCAGAAACTACATTTATCCGGACTCTACCAATCCCCAGGGGTGCTGGAAAATGGAGAGATTACTATAAAACCATGAATCGGAAAGACAGGATCTCATTATTTGTTCTATTTCTCATAATCATAATGATATTTGTTCATTTTGGACAAAGTAAGAGAATAAGATTGCAGCTGGACATAGATGTTTTATGAATCTAAATTCAGTTATTGTTTCATCATCTATTGCTATTCATAAACTTGCTCTAACAACTAAAACAAGCCACACAGTTGCTAAGTCTGAAGGCAATTATGTCATAAAATTAACAATAATATCAACTAAAAAAAATTGGAAGCTTTATTTCCTGACGATTTTAAAGAATAGCTGCCCCTCTTCCTCATTATCAGATGTCTAAGGCTTCTCTGTGGCTCCACAGTTCCATAGTTCCACCCTTCACAAGAGGATGTTAGCAGATTTAAAGTGATGTCTTACATGTGTGGGGTCCTGCCTCCACAATGACCCAGAACAGGGTTTCCGTTTTCTTTTTTTTCAATAAGAGTTTGTCAACAAAAGGAAAAAAATGAATTTGGTTCTCATCTGTCTGTCAAACTTGAAGTAAACATATATAACATGACTCTTTAATATACTGAAAGCCTTGAGGACACAGTCTCAGAAGGAAAAATTTACCTGGTTATCAGATTCAGGCACAGAGTCACTTGCCTGTCCTCTCCAACAACTTGAAAGTTATGCCCAATTTGGCATTTCTGAGCCATTGCAACATTAATAAGAATACAATAACTGGCCACATATTTATTTTTTGCATGTAGAGTCAAAACAAAATTTCTAGTTCACCAACATTTTCACCAGATCAACCACATGTGTGGTCCTCACACATGTCAATCAATGCTGCCTTCCTCTCAGAGAACAGCCGCATCCTTCTCTTTCATTCAAAGATAGGGAAACACAGTCTTCAGAGACCACATGCTAATAACTTCCTTTCGCCATAATGCCTAATTAATCAAAGGAATATTATTTGATTGTAGAGTCCAGAAAGGTTTAAGCGATTTCCCAACATCACATACTAGTAGATTTCTGATTCCCTATGGATCGGGCCTCCCACCATAGACCCTCAAAGAACAACCTAATTGAAAGGCAATGACAACTCAAAATTCTGAATTCTATTTCCTGACTACTTTTTAGAATTGAGTAGGTCTTTATTTGAGTGTCTGTGGATATTTTTACAAAACTGAAAACATCTTGATGCATACTTTGATCTGCTGGCCTTACCACTTTCTCTTTAATTACTAATATATTTTCAAAAAGGAAAGTCTTTTAGAATACACCTAAATATTCACAATTACCTGATCTGAAATCTATTTTTTGCTATTTCTCCATTTTCAGAACTATCATATAAATCTAACAGTCATTAACTATGAGCAAGGGCAAAAAAAAGTATGGTGAAATATATCAAAATATATAAAATAAATATATGGAGGATGTGACAACTCTCAAAATATGGACTAGATTCCAGGAGAGTAGCCAGACCAATGAACAGACAACTAAGCACCACCGGGAGACATCAAATTATAGCAGGCACATAAAGGAGATTCTTTGCGTGGAATGTTCTTAACTGTGTCTATACATATATTGAGTTAGAATAAGACATTAGTATATAATTTTGAATACTAATCATATTTGTATAGTGTGAGCAATTCTCTTTATTTGGATAGTATCTCTAGTGAGAACACATCTTTCAGCTCTGTTTTAACTTTGTTTACGTTACATATTTGAGATATTTTACTTTCCTTTTCAGCAATATTAAATTACATTATGGAAACAGAATTGAATCATTCATTTTGTATCTTATTCTCCTAGCTCTCTTTTCCAGGAAAGAATGCCACCAAACTTACATTTCTGATACAACTAATCAACTTCTACCCAACAGGAAGCCCAAATAATTCTTGTTCTACTTAAGTGCTTTGAACATAAAACTTTAATGCTTTAAAGAAATATAATTGTTTTTAAAATATAATTATTTTTATCTCGATTTTACTTTTTCCCTTAATAGTGACTTATCTACTCTAGGACAAGGTCAATTTTCCTAATATCCACACTGACCAGGATTTCAATTGGTACCCCACGGGCACCATGCATATATAGAGAGATTCTCGAGAATCTTAAGGGAAAAGACTTATAAGAATTTTAAACTGCAAACAGAAGAGTAAATATTAAAGTTTAATTAAAGTTTAGATTTTTAAAAAAATGAAAGTTGTGGTTAGGGCTTAAAAAAGTATCACCACATCTGTCACACCTTATTTATAACCCACAATGGGCACATAATTGGACAATGGAAAAAGTTAAGTAGGAATCTTGAAAATACTCTTAGTACTAAATACCATATAATCTGTAAGACCTGTACTGGCCCATCGATTTCCAGGGTAATATTTTTCTTTTTCTTTTTTTTTTTTGTCACTAACTAGTAGCATTAGTCACTTTTTAAATCTGAACAGGGAACAGTTAATCCCAATATTATGTGTTAATTTAGATTTAGATAAAATAGGCAACTGTTATTGGACAACATGAATGTTTGTATCTCTTTTTATGCTGTTAAACACAGATTTTAAAGCTGTGCTGAACAGGACACCCGCCTTTCTCTATGAACACTTTTATTCAAAAAAGTACATAAAACAATCAGAGATTCTAACTATGCAATTTCTTCAACTACCTGTGTGATTAATCAATTAAAAAAATTTCCTTCCGCAGAGATAAACAGGCTGATGAGTTCTAGAACATTTCCCTGACAGCAACATTGTCCAAATAAACTTTGTCACTTACGAATGGAAGTTATTAATGTAACAACAATAACAAATACAAATAAATTCCCTCTGAAGGTATTAGAAATAAGAGTGTTATAAACGAAGAAATGTCAATACTGATATAAACAAATGTGACACCTTAACATAGAGGAAGTTTGTTTTTAGATGGAAAAGAATCAATTTCTACATGTATTACTATCATAAAAGAACAATCAAAGTTAAATAATGATGGATCTATTTTATATTAATGTATTTCATAGAACCATCACTAAAATTATTATTTTTAAGATCACAAAAAACCAAGATGAGGGTATAATCATTGAACCATGAAAACAAGGTGAACTTGATTTATAATTGCATGTATGAATTTTAACATATTATATAATAGAAGTTAAACCTTTTAGTAATGTGCTCAAATTATTCTCATCACATACCTCTGTTCCCGATAGTTTCTTTTCATGGACAAGAAGAAAGTGGGGGGAAAAACACAAGAATTAGTTACGTATAGAGGGACATTAAAGGGAGCACTAAATGTCAAAGCTTTAGCATTCACTGAAAGGTCTTCCCTAGCAGGTTTTAAATTGTAGAATTAAAATGGAAAACATCATAAAAATCTCACTCTGCCTTGGGGCAGGTGACAAAGAGTAAGTGAGAATATTTTCAAATAGCTATCCCTTTCTAAAAGCATAAATAAGTCGCAATCATGAAAAAGTAACTGTTTTCTCAATGTCAATTGTATTTCACAAATAGTAAATAGTGTTCTAAAGTCAATTTTATTTCAAATACAAGTTTTCAGACATATACGTATTGATTTAAGAAATGAAATTAATGAATCAAGTTCCTTATATAAATTTACCATATTTTCATAGAAATAAAATCATAATTCATTCTTGTGGGACTATAAACCCCAAACTATTGCTATTCCTAAGAATTTCAAATAGGAGACCATAAATTCATACCAGACTATTTTGTTTCATCATGTGTCATTTAAAAAATGGATTCACAGCTGCTACAGCTGTTAAGTATTAACTTATTACTACTTACTCACTGAAGCTTCACATCAGAAAAATCTGTTCAACATTTAGTCTCTGTTTTTTATTTGACCATAAGATGAAATAAAGTGAGTTTTAAAATAAGCTCATCTTTAAAAAAGATTTTGCTCTAAAAGGTGTGATGGTGCAGCACAGTGACTTTTTAAAGAATTAATTCTTAATTTTCTAACTTGACATAATTATTAGTATTCTGAACGCATGTTAGGAAGGTCAAGCAACTGAGTAGCTTTGAGGTCCTGCCTCTAACATCCAGAATAATGTTTCCAGGTGGGCACCTTCTGTAGAACCTTCCTCTGCCAATTTAATCCCTCCATGTGGTAAGTATCATGTTTAATAATAGGCAGATAAGGGTAAAAGTGCCTATTTGTTATTAATTTAAATTCTGAAAACTATTGGATGAAGGGGAAAATATAAACCGAGTATCTTTGCAGTCAACATGTTTTACTTTTTATTCCCTCAATCTGGTTACCTGAGCTGCAGAGTTGCAAACAAATACTCCTCATTTCTTATTCCTGCTATTTCCCTCTCCAAGGTTTGTTTAGCAGTAAAAAGTTTAACCGAAAGGATAATGAGAAAATGAGCTATCAGGTCCTGTATCTGTTTTTGAACTTCAAATAGAATATGTGAAGCATCATATATTCATGAGCTTAATTCCTCTCCTAAAATTTCCACGCTCTCATTCGATTTTTAAACATGTTCTGGCTAATTGTAGAAACCTTACAACTTTAATCATTTAGATTCAAATTATTTATAGTGAGGATACTGCAACGTGAACAAAATTTGTCTTGGTCCTGAATCAATCTGCAAAGCACATATATTCAGAAATGAAACCCCCAACTAATGTTCCTAAAAATAAGAAATCACATAAGGAAGTACTTTTAATTCTAATCATTAAAAAAAAGACACCAATATCCTTATAAGTAATAAGTGTTTATGTTTCATGATTTCTAATAAGTCCTTCTAAGACTGTAAAAATGAAATATCCACTCGATCAGTAGGTGGCAGAAAAATCACACACTCCAGGGCTAACAATTTTTGTCTCAGTTCTCCTGTGACCAAATGAAACCACTAAACTACTTCAGATGCTTGTGATGACAATTACTATATACATCCTGCATCGGGGAAGATGAGGAAATGGTGCAACTCCAAGACAGAGTTAAATCTGCTTGAGGTATGAGAGGAAATCACATAAACCAAAATCTTCTGTTCGAACTTATAATTTTATAACTTCATATATTATCCTGCTATCAGAATGCGTGAATCTAAGTGTACAATACACCCTAATCACCTGCACACCAAAGGGCCCCCAGGAATTGAGCATCTGCTATGAACTGGTACACGGCCAGGTCCTTATTTAATCAGGGCAAAGCTTACTTCCATGCTACGTTTTTCTTCACTCTCTTGTGCCATGTCAGTGTCTATGCTAAACTATATTATGCTATTTGCATAGTTTTATTTATATATACATAATAAAATAAATGTCTTTATTTTGATGCTTGTAGCATACAAAATTTATTCTGGCAGTAAAATAGCTGCTCTCCCTTTTCAGTCTTTCAGGGTTTTGATCTCACAAGCAATTGCCATAAATACTTTTAAAGATGTTTTCTTTGATTCAGTTGGTTTAAGACCACGTCAGGAAATAATAATAATATCAGCAAACAATTACATAACACATACTGTGGGCCAGACACTACTCTGAATGTTTAACATATATTCACTTGCAGAACAAAAAATGAGTCTATTAAAAGGCATGGGGTAACTTTAAAGTTTGAAATATTCTAATTCCCAAAACATTTAGTAACCTAAGTTGAATCCATGAGGAAAAATATGCTATGGAATGGGAGTAGTAGTGCTCTTGAATGTCTAGCACAAGTTGCCTTTGAAACGGAGAAAAACTCACAGACCTGCAGACTAGGGCATCATCATCAGAGGCCAGAAGAACATGATTTTAAGGTTGAAATATTAAAGGGAACTTGAGTTTCACCACAGTTCTGCTTAGCTTATTAAACTGAGTTATGTGAATACTAATAAAATTTTTCACATCCGAAGACTGAAGTACTTAAAAAGGATTAGTCTAGAATGTTTAAAAGGATTTACTTAGTCTAAATTTTAAGGGTATCAAATACTATTCAAAAACTTTTTGACGTATGTACAGAACCAAAAAAGTTATAAGTTTAACTAGGAAGCTTAAGAGAATTAGGCTTCAAATGTGTAATTTGAAGTGTAATTTTTATTTTCACAAATCTCACAACAGTCTTTTATTTACACAGAACACTCATAGTTAGCAAATAATGCCTCCTTGTTATTGGTTATGAAGATAAAGAGGTTCTGCCTTTAGTGTGGCATGTGACTGCAGAAAATGTTTAATAACTGATCTGTTGCTATTGTCCTTGTTATTACTGTTATTATTAACATAGTTAGTAAAGCACTAACCTGTCTGTCTTGCCTACATTTGGAGGTATGGTTAAGACTTTTAAGTTAAGACCAGCTCTGTCACTTAAGGGCAAAGCAATTAAGCCTTCTCTTAACACAATTTTGACTGATTTTAATTCACTTTGATGAATTTATTTTTTAAATAATCTGCCTAACATCATTTCTTTTTTATTTGAATATTTTACTTTTTTATCCATTTGTCTAAAAAGACTTTTTTTAATTAATTGGTTCAGGTTCATTGAGGTACAAAGAATTAGGTTACACTGTTTGCATTTTTTTTAGGTGAAGTCCCTCTTAGAGTTGTGTCTCAGCCCCCAAGAGGGTGTGCAAAGCCCCCATCCCACTTCCTCCCCCTCTCCCCACTCCCTCATTCCCTTACCCCCCACTTTGAACTTGAATTTTTCTCTTATGTAGGTATATATTAGATTGTCTACTGGCTTCATGATTTTAACTATTTTAAAACAATACTTAGTACTTTTAGAATAGAAAGGCATTGTCTCGAATTTTTTGAACATGGTAAATTATTACTACTTCTAACCATGCTAAGAAAATTATTGATTATTGAGCTAGAATGATTTTCTTTGCAAGTATATTTATTCAAGGATACAAAATTTTCTAGATATTTTCTTTTAATTAAAATGTTTTAAAGTCTATTTTGATAGTAACAAGACTGAGACATTTCACTTACTTATAACCCCACGCAGTTATTCCTAATATGAGGGCCAGCACTAAAATGGTGCCAGCAATTATGCCTATTATAATGTTGGTGCCAGCAACACCTGGAAGGAAAAAGAAGCAACAAAGAACATCAGTGATAGAAAATTCTTCTAGGGACTTTACTCTCCAGATTTGTCGTCATCACATTAACAATAATTTTTTTTAAATAGGTGTTTTTGAAAGGAAAGAAAAATCAACTATAATTTAGCAATGCATTTTTTTAAATAACTTTTTAATGTTCCATGTGTCCAGTGTACTTCACACAGTTGTATTTTCCACGTATTCATCTGGCAAACAGGATGCACTGAACTAAAAGAGGGAAAAGTAATAATAGCAAAAAGCGTTGACAGATACTATTACATATATTGCACAGCACCCTTTAGGGAGGAACTTGTAGATAATCTGTGTCCCTTTTGACTCTCACCACTTTCAGAAATTCTAAAAATATTATTGCATATATCACTCCAATGTGACAACTAAGGCAAGGTCCTTACTCTTGCTGTGTATGCATGTATGACATCCCACTTCTCAAAGTGAATACACCATATTTTGCTGAGTATAATGCACACTTTTCCCCTAAATTCTTTAAGAAAAATAAGGATGCATATTATACATGGGAATTAATTCCCTATCTATATAAATGTTTTAAATTATTTTATTTATGCATAAAGGTCTAACTCCAGAAAGCAATAATAATTATATCTGTAAAATACCCTGGAATTATTGAACCTATGATGAACTTACAACAAAAGCATTTTCAGCCACTGAAGAGTAATGTATTTTTCTTCATGTACTTTAGGTGGGAGCTGGCAATCTAGCTGATATTTTTACAAAAATTACAGTAAAAGCCCTTGGAAAATGTTGAAATGGTTTTCATACACTGCAAGATTTAAGCTTTGAATTTAACTTCAAAAATTAAAATGAAAGTTTTTTTTTCTTCAAAGTTTGGGTCAAAAACGTGGGTGCCTATTACTTACAGAAGCGCATTAGAAACAGCAAAATGAGTAAACTTCAGAAGGGAGAAAACATGTCTGCAGGCTTATATAATCAGTGCTCAGGTGGTGTAGATGGTAAAAGCACTGGGCTTGTAATTCCCAGTCTGGCCAATGGTGGCTGTGGCGTTCTAGAGGAGGAGAACCCAAAGGAAACAATGCCTGGTAGCTGGAGATTGGTGTTAATGTGGCATGAGAGGAGCTGGCACCAGACCAGCAGAGCAACAGGCAGATAGAGTCCAGGGGAAGACCAAAGCTCAGGACCCAGGGTGGCACTGTTGACTCAGCATGCTTTGTCAGTCATGCTGAGATATCATCCTTAAGGGAGTCATGGCACAGAGAATGGTACAGTGACTTAAAGGCTTGGTTAATAAGCTCAAGTAAAGGCCCAAGAGCAGAACGGCCTGATCTGAGCAAGGCCTGGCTCTGACCCCAGGATGACGATTTATACTGCATGTTTAATCACAGAGCTCTCATCCAGAGCCGCTCAGCTCCCTGTCTGCTCCACCCCTGAGGCATTCTTCTAGATACTGAAGGTCAGTAAGCATGAGTGAATGAAGAAGATTCCAATTCCCCATGACAGAAATGACAGTCTCTCTGTCGGGGAACCCTCAGTAGTTATTATGTTGGACAGCAGAGCTAGGACACGAGCAGGCCAGTGGCACTAACCTGCCAGGTCTTCTGTGGGATGAGTGAATCCAGACGCCAGAGGTTCTTCTAGTTACTGGGATTTTCTAACTCCAAGACCTAGCATGTCTGTCCTCTCTTCTTTTTCTTCCAGGGATTTAACAGGGATCAATAAGCCTAGATGCTACCTTGATAATTTCTAAGTAATAGTAAGTGACTTTTGACAAGTTGCTTAAATCTGTGTACCTAAATATCCTCATGTCTGCAGTGACAACTAGAACAAGCTTCAAACTACCACTGCTAAGATTTAGGACTGCAAAATCTTCACCATACTGCAACTTGCTTTACTAAAGTCTTATTAACTAAGATTTTTTTTTTACCTGTCTAGTTAACTAAAATGAACATATTCCTCTTTTCTTGTCCTTTGGGGGTGAATGGATTTCAGGATTTGAGCACTATTTCATACAAAAGAACTCAATAATAAAATGTTAATATGGTTTAAAAGGGGACATTTGCCTCGAAGATATGAGTTCCTTTACGTGTCTGCATTTAATTTCTACTTCCCCACTTAGGCCAGCTTTTTTTTTTCTTTTTAAATATTTTAACAAATTTATGGGTACAAGTTGAATTCTATTACATATATATAGCATAATAGTGAAGTCTGGGTTCTTAGAGCACTCATCACCCAAATAGTGTATATGCTGTTTCTTATCCATGCCCTTAAAATCCTTCCAGTTACCATGGCAAGGTTTATATCTTCTAGTTCAGGCTACAAAAATAGGGTTGAATATCAGTCAGAGTCTATTAAAATAAAATATTTAAAAAATTAATTCTTCAATTGTTCATTTTTCTTATTACTTATTCAGTCTCAAAACATTAAATGTCTTTACATTTAGACAGTTTAGTATTATGACTACTCTCTCCATTTAAAAGAAACATGAGGCGCAGTGGCTCACTGTGTGAGCACTCTGTGAGGCCAAGGAGGGTGGATTGCTTAAGCTCACAAATTCAAGATCAGCCTGAGTGAGAGTGAGACCCCAACTCTGTGGAAAATGAAAAACTGAGGCAAGAGGATTCCGTCAGCCCAAGAGTTGGAGGGTGCTATCAGATGTCATGCCATGGCACTCTACTAAAAGTGATAAAATGAGACTCTGTCTCAAAAACAAACAAAAGAAGAAACATTAGGGTTTGTTGATGCCCTAGATAGGCACCATACTTGATAAATCTCAGTCTGAATGAAGGCTAAATCAGTAGACGACATTGTATACAATATTACGGATCATCACAACTTAACAAAGATGATCAGTTTCACAAAGTGGACCCCAATTTACATTAAAATTAGTTATTTGGATACAATTTATTTTTGAGTTATCATAAAAATTAATTCAAATAAAAATGTCTTCAGAGCAGTTTTCTCTTTCCTTGTATATAAAGACTACATAATGATACCAAATTAAGTACCCACCATTTCCAGACAGAGTGATACCAGTCTTTTCATCATCATTGTGAGGAAAGTAAGTGTTGCAGTCAGCACCTATCCAGTGTCTGTTACACACACACTTCAGTTCATTACTGCAAACCTGAAATCCAAAATCAAGCTGGAGTAAATGTCAACTCTCTAATACAGAGGCATCACATGCTTAGAATTTGATATTTAAAAATTATTGGTACTAATTAATAATAATTACATTGTTTCTCACTCTAGTACCTAAAAAAGTATTTGTTGACCCAAAGGGAAGAAGAAAACTTAACACAGGAATTAATCTGCATCTGAAAGAAATCAATGTAATTATTGCTTTGATTTTCATTAACTTAAATTTTATGAGATTTAAAAAACTCAGCAGACCTACAATCATTTGTCAATTATTCAATACAAATTTTTTTTTCTTCCAAAGGAAGGGTCTTTTTGCTAAAATGTTATTAATATTTTAAGGAGCAAAACAAGATAAAGAAAAGTCCAACAAAGACGTGAGAAGGCCTGGTGGTCTGCTGTGCTCCAGGAAGAAAGCTTCAAGAGGAGAAAATCCTGGCTCCTTAGCCCAAGTCACAGAACCTAGTGATAGCAACCTCAGGAGCATAGGAACTAAGAACTCCCATAAATAAAGCGCAGAAAACAATGCACATAGAAATGGCAATTTTTTTACTTGTATGAAAATGGTCTGTCTTCATTCATCCACTCAGGAAACAGAATCTATACCCAGATCTTATAATTCAAAACAACTCTGAGTAGAGTGAGAAGTAGGAGAGCGTTGTCAGGTTTAGGATTAGTCAAGTTCCTCCTACAGCAGCTCTTCACTGCAGAGGGAATTCTCTCGTCTGATCTAATTTTCAGGGTACAACACACATCCATGTCTAAATGTAGCTGTAAGATAGCCCCATTAGGAGCTGCAGATTAACACATATGCAGAAAGAAAAATGTTTAGGCTTAAAATTAAGGCCTGGATTTGAGTTCCCCATTTCACTCCTGTCCTACTAAGGGACCTCAGTTAGGTCACCTGACTTCTTGGAGCATCAGTTTCTGTATCATTTGACAGTTAACAGTGGTACAATAACAAGGACAGGGATCCCAGTGTAAGATGACCATAATAAATAGCAGGGATAACATACTTAATAGTCACTACGGCCCTGGCTTTGTTTTAAGTGCTTTACAAGTAGTATCTGTTTTATTCTTTTCTTTGTTTTTAGACAGAGTCTCAAGCAGTTGCCCTGGGTAGAGTACTGTGGCATCATAGCTCACAGCAACCTCCAACTCAGGCTCAAGCAATCCTCTTGCCTCAATTTTTCTATTTTTAGTAGAGACGGGGTCTTGCTTTTGCTCAGGCTGATCTCAAACTCATGAGCGTGAGCAATCCACCCACCTTGGCCTCCCAGAGTACTAGGATTACAGGCGTGAGCCACTGCGCCTGGCCAGTTTCTGTTTTATTCTTCACACAGTTCTATGAAGTAATAAGCACTATCATCGTTCCCATTTTACAAAGGAAGAAAATGAGTCACAGAGAATAAGTAATTAGTCCAATGTCACCCAAGTAGTAAGAAGCATAGTTGGGATTCAACCCAGACTATCTGATTGCAAGTTCATACTCTTTATTATATGATGGTAGAACATAAAAAAGATTTACTGTATTTCTTGCATTAGTTTTTTGTTTTATATATAGAGAGTTGAGCTACCATAAACTAAAATTAGGTTATAAAATCTCTATAGGATGCATAATTATTCTTAATTATCTGGATGCTATTGGTCATCTGATTTTAAGATAGATAAGGTTATTCTTTCACATGGATGATCAAGAAATAATTCTGTTATGTTCTCCTGACTTCCCCCAAAAGTATTTCTCCCAAACATCCTTTTAGTGACTAAAATGATTTAGAAGACCCCTTTGTGGTAGCAGAACTACTTACTATATGTGTATATGTCTGCTCTATTCTTAAATGCCATTAAGAATTTCTATCCTTTTAGCAAGGAGGAACAAGTAGTTACTTCTTAGGTAAATTCTTGGTATATCCCTCAGGACTATAAATGGAATGACCAGGATTTAAGGCTTATAATTCCAAAACAAGGATCCTTTATCTTAACTGAGTAATACAAGATTTCGTGCACAGAATCTTAGAATGAGGGTGAAAAGGAAATCACAGCACATTTAAAAGAAAAAGAACCAACACAAATTTATTTTTTAGTACAGTAATTCCTAACTGCAAGAAAATGACAAAACTGTTATCACTAATAGAGGAGGTATATTTAACCTAGAAATTTACTTATAAAGGACCTGCATTGTCTAATACTGTGGTATAAGTGACTGGTCCTGTTAGGAACACAGGAGGAGGTGAATGGTGGGGGAGCAAGGGAACCTTCATCTGTATTGACTGCTGCTCCCATTTCTCCTGTCTAGATCCACGGAAAAACTGTCTTCCATGACCCTGATGCCAAAAGGGTTGGGGACCACTCATTTAATATGTAACTAAAAGAATCAAATTAAGTATCTTTCAAATGTCATTCTTTCTATTCATCTGTAAGAAACATTTCCCTAAATTATTCTGTTTTTATTTCTGGGGCTTATCTTTAGTTGTATGCACTGGTGTGACTACAGCAGTTATTTATGGTTCATTCAGACTGGTTAGTGCCCAAATCACACCAGGTGTCAAATATGTTGCTTTTTGTTTCTTTTCAAAAAACAAATCTCATAATAGTTTGTTAGCTAGTTCACTTGTGAACAATTGGCATTATATTAATATGTGGCTATGAGGTCAAATTAACATAAAAGAAGATAGAAGAATTTGGTTAGGAGGATTATCCTTTTTCCTATTCCCAGGATTTCTCAAAATTAAACAACAGAAATATTATAGTACCCCTGATTAAATCAGTATTTACATACCAACTGGAAACATGGATAATTGTGTTTTCCACCGTAATTAGAAAAATTACAGTTGAGGGTCATATCTAGTTCTGTGATATAAAATAAATGAATAGTTTCCCATGGGAAGGTACTAAATACTTACTCCATTTCCTGAACAAATAGTGCCTTCTTTACTGCTTAAACAAGTACTAAAGTTGAAGGAAGCCACAGGGAGACACCTGTGTTCTAAACACATCATTTGGGGACCACACGGTGTCCCATCTTCCACATAGCCAAGATCGACATCTTCTTCAAGCCTAACATGCCCGCCACTGAAAATAAATTGGGAGGAAAGGGAAAATGAGATTTCATTAATTGACGTTCACCTTGAGAACATGCTTAAAGACCTAGAAGTGGGAAATGTCACTTCTCCTACTTTTTATTATTTAATAAAAACCAGTAGCATAAGCATATTCAAACTCTAATTGGAGAAAGCAATTGAATCTTTTGAACTAATTCTTTTTGGAGACATTGATACAGTTCAATATTAAACATAATTATTATAACAAGGGCCTGAATAGAAACAGCTTTATCATTTGGGCTACCATGTACAAATTAAGTGACCCATTATCACTAGCATTTGATTTGATAAATAGGTCTTAAGATTTCAAATGTGTTTCAAACAATGAGAACTGGTTTGGGTTTACATTACCCAAAATGAGTGCATTACATTTGAGAATGGCTAAACTACTGCAGCGTCAATATTCAATATCTTGAGCCCACGTATTAGTGAGGATACTATGTTTTCCTAGTTGCCCCTGTGTGCCTGGCATCCTACAGCTGTAAATCTTGGATTAATGTCCCAGAGGACTGCTTTGTGTTTCTCCATGGTGGATATCCTGTTCTGTACATTCCCTTTCTCTTCCTTGGTTCATTCCTTCAGTTTAGTAGATGGCAATTTCTAGTAGCATCCTGAAAAGGATGTAAGGGAGTAAATTTTGGAGAAATACACATATCTAAAAATGTATTTTCTACCCTCCCATGACAGATATTTTGCCAGGTTATAAAATTCTAGTTTGGAAATAATTTTCTCCATTGTGTTCTGATTCCCAGGGCTCCTTTTAATAAATCCTAAAACATTTTAATTCCTATCTCTTTGCTTTTTTTCTCTCTAGAAACTTCCATAATTTTCTTTTCTTTATCCTATGGTTTTAAAACGTCATGACTTTGTACCTAGATGTGCTTCTAATTTCACTCATTGTACCCAGCCCTCAGTGATCCGGTTAAGATGGAAACTCAAGTCTTTCAGTAGTAGATACTTCTGAGGTATTCATTAACAATTTCCCTCTTGCTATTTTCCCCATTCCTTATTACTTCTAATTGGTAAGTTTTTTTCTCTGTTCCATTTCTTTGCTTTTTAGCCCTACTCTGGAAGATAATTTCAACCACTGAAATTATCACTGTCTACCACTGAGTTTCATTTATGCTATCACATATTTAATTTCCAACAGCTTCCTTTTTTCTCTGAATGTTCCCTGGTTTTTTGTGCTTTTTTTTTTTTTTCAAATAGTACCCTATTTTCTCATTTGAAGTCTCTTTTCACTCATAAATATTGATAGGTGATTCTCCCCCCTTCATTGTTTTTGTTGAGACTTTCTCCACATGTCTGATAATCTGTTCACATTTGAGATAGGGAACCAAATAGATGCTTGGAAATTCTGACTGAATGTCACTGAGGCTGGGCCACGCCCATACAGCCCCCTGTATCCACACTGCCTGCTGTCCTACAGCCTGGAGATCTCCTTTATTATTCTCTGCCCGGTACAAAGCTCACATCTGCCAGAGGAGAGTGGGCATCTTCCAAACTCTGTTTCCCAGCTTAGGTGAGTCAGGGAAGGTGACTCTTTCTTTTTTCACCCCCATTCCTTTCCTCCCTCTTTCAAAAGAAGATGATGCTGCCAGTTTCTGAGTCTTTTGGGGAAGGGACAATGTATCCTGGATTAGTTCTCAGACTTGCCCATTTCTGACTCAACATTTCAGCTCTCTTTGCTTCAGTAAGCCCCATGTCGAACATCCTTTAGCTGCATGCATTCCAAATTGCTGTTGTCTCTTCCCCCTTCCTATGCCTCCCTGTGGATATATCAACTCCAAAAAGAGATCCATTTAGTGTCATTTTAGTGGGATTTCAGAAGGGAACAAAAGTAGACACATATGTTTAATACACTAATTTTACCCAGAAGTCCTCATCCATTTTCCTAATAAGAAGGAACTAAACACTGCAAGGTCTTACTGACCAACTAAACATAAATATATCAACCACGCAATATTCCGCATTCAACTACTTCTTGTCTTCTTTCTGCTTCTGTCAGGATTTACTCAATCATGTCTAGGGACTCTATTTTGACTTACTAAATGCACAAGAACTGAAAACAGAGATAGTCGTAAGCTGCATTACTGGGAAGATGGTTAATGTTCTCACAGAATGGTTACGTAATTACCTGCAGTTTAATGTTCTTCCCTGCTGCACAACTAAAGTAGATGTGATTTCACCATCGAGTTCTCCAAGCCTCGGGATATTGCCAATATTGGTACATAAAAGGTAACCACATAGCACATCCCTGTGTCAAAAGAGTGCCAATTCTTTACTTTTTTTCTCCGAAGGTACAGCAAAGCATGTATAGACAGAAAAATACCTTCTCTCATTTTAGCATTTGTTTTTATCAACTATATTATTTACTCACATACCAAACAAAATAAAATAAGCCCAAATGAGTTTAAAGTCTTACTGGTACACTAAAATCCCAACTGTTTTTCTTTCTAGCTTTTTCTTTACTTTCCATTAAAGAAAATTCTCCATCAAATGGACTTTTGTATCAGAATCTGTTTTTCCATAACACTTTTCATATTTTTAATATCTGATAAGTGAGTGAATACTTTTACATAAGCATTTATTTTCTGGAATACAGATGTTTCTTCAACCTAATGCCCAGTATTAGAAAAGAGATTATAAACATATTGCATATATTTTAAAGATTTCCAACGATAAAGTCTTAACATCCTTCTCTCAATATATTTCACGACTTCTCCAACTATCACATACTCAGATACTTCTAACTTAACCTATAAAATATTTTAACAGGTATAAGTACTTTCTTATATACACATATTCTTTATTTCCAGTGCATTTTAATTATGAATAGTGATAATGATTAAAACATATTTTAACAAGTGTCTTAAAAAGACTGATCAGTAGTAGGCCAGAAAGATTAGATATGGAAATATCAGATTTTATCAGATAGAGAAAAAAGAAAAATTAGAACCTGTACCTGTCACCAATATAATAAAATTATACCATCATTTTACTATATCTATCATAAGCAAACTGTTTTCTCCACACAGAAAAAACATTCATTCAAAGATTTTTTTAATTTCACTTATATGTATGAACGTTGCTCAGTAATTTAGAATATATAAAGAAAATCAGGCACGATCTTCACCCTCAAGGAAATTGTCTTCTGGATAAGACGATAAATCAGATAAACAACTTTAAAACAAAACTAGGGGTAAACGCTATGAGTAATAGGGCCATGGGAGTTTAGAGGAGAAGGGAAAGATACTTTATTCCTAGAGTAAATCAGGAAATCATTTATAGAGAAAGTATTTTCTACTTTTCTTTCCCCTTTGGAGAATGGATAAATTTTTTTTTATTTTTTTGAGACAGAGTCTCAAGCTGTCACCCTAGGTAGAATGCCATGGCATCGCAGCTCACAGCAACCTGCAACTCTTGGGCTTAAGTGATTCTCTTGCCTCAGCCTCCCAAGTAGCTGGGATTACAGGTGCCTGCCACAACACCCAGCTACTTTTTGGTTGTAGTTGTCATTGTTTATTGGTTTGAATCCACCGGGCTGGATTCAAACCCGCCAGCTCCGGTGTATGTGGCTGGTGCCTCAGCCGCTTGAGCCACAGGCACCTAGCCGAGAACGGATAAATATTTAACTAGCAGTGGTATAAGCACCAAGGAAGCTTTCTGAGGAGGGAAAAGCACAAACACATGCACAAAAGCAGGACAGTGTGAAGCACATACAAGGAACGATAAAGTCTGCTAGACTTGGAAGAACAGAGAAGAAAAAATAAAAAATGTACGTGGGGAAAACCATGGAAGAGGTACAGTGTCAAGCTAAGCTTCCATTCTATTTACTAAATAAAACTGTCATTCAGAAAAGTGGTAAAGAGAGAGTTCAGAAATCAGACTGCCTGAATTCCAACTCTACCTTTTATGAATACCCTATGTGTATGACTTACACAAATTAATTAACTGTGTCTTAGTTTCCTCTTCCATAAAATGGGAAGACTGCCACAAAGATTAATAGGCATAGCTGGGCACAATGGCTCACCTCTACAGGCCCAGCACTTTGGGAGGGTGAGGAGGGACAATCACCCAAGGCCAGGAGTTTGAGACCAGCCTGAGCAACTTAGCAAGACCCCATCTCTACACAAAATTTTAAAAATAAAATTTAACCAGCTGTAGTGGCATGAACCTGTAGTCCTAGTTCCTTGAGAGGCTAAGATAGAAAGATAATTTAACTCCAGGAGTTTGAGACTGCAGTGAGCTATAATTGCACCACGGTCTGTTTTTTAAAAACGCAAAAGATTAGAAGGCATATCTCACTGTAAAGTGTGATACAGTGTTCACTCACGGACAACGTGCAGAGGGAAGAAGGAGTCAAGAGTCACTCTGAGTGAGATATTGAGATCTTGGGCAAAAAGGGGTGGCTTAGGAACATCAGAGCCAGTTAACTCAATTCATTACCACCGAGTACGTATTTTATTGGCTTTCCTTTTTATTGCTTTTGAGATGTTCTGGAAGATGTCTTCCAGGTAAGCAAGTCCTGTAACTGCTGCAGAAGTGACCCGGGCCTGAGGAGAGAGGTCGGGATACGTGATAAAATTTGGGGGCCCTCTCTGTAGCTGATGCTGGGACCTGGGAAGAGGTGAGGTGAGGAGGCAAAGCACACTTTATGGGATACAGAAAACGTGTCTTCTGGTTGCTCAAAACCTGTCACTGCCTGAGGACTGACTTCTCCACCTCACCGTTTGTTGCACTGTATCCAGGTGTCTTTGTCTTTCCCACAGTTGCCCTTCTCCGTCCCTTCGATATTCAGTTTCTCATAGCAGTATTTGTCTGACGCTGTCACCTCTGAAGCAGAATGAAATTTTCTATCAGTGAGGGAGGTAATGAGTGAGTTGTTCAAAATGTTCTCAGGGAGGAAAAATTGCAACTTAAAGATTCTTCTCCACTACAGTGTTAATGATTCCAAAAATGATGCCCCTGGTTCACGAGAGTTTTCCAACACCACAGACATCTAGGACTCAGGTACATTTTTCATGAATGCTCACTTGAAATTTGAAAAAGAAATGTATTTAGATATCTGATGAGACTCAGGTTACAAAAACAACATTCCTAAGGATTTGGCCAATAATGACAGGATGCTGATACCAAACAGTTCCTTAAATGAATATTCCTTGCTTTAATCTCAGTGCCAGATTTCCTGTATGAATTTCTCACACAGCAAATTTTAATTATTAAGAAAATGCTATTAAAATAATTATGTACTATAATTACACTCAAGAGACAGCAATACAATTTCTAGCCTGCTCATTAATTCTCAACAGCTATCAAAAACAATTTTATTTTGCCTTCAGACAAGCTTGAATTCATGCTAAATCTCTGAGAGTCAAAAAACATATTAAGATATGTCAGCACCTTGGTCGGGTGTTTATATTTTCTGTCGCCAAGGTTGGTAGACAGCTATCTAAAAATTAAAACAAAATGACTTTTGGAAACAAATCAAAGCCTACCTTTAAATATAAATATTAGTCTATATAAAATATAGACTAAGTATGTTGCTAATTTCTATACCTACTTCTTGTTGTCAACTGTTACTTTTGCCCAAGTGAAGGAACCAAAAGCAATTATCTCTCTGTGCAGAGTACAAACCTACAGGGATAAATTTTTGCCCATTTCAATGTTTCTAGTTGTTTAAAGAGAGTCTACATGTACCCGACTAAAAGGATTATAGTCACTACCTATGACTGTTACGAAATATCATTTTTATAATTTTTTTCCTAATACAGGTTGTCAAAAGAGTGTAGAACAAAAACTGCTTCTTAAAGTTTGAACCAAGCATACTTCCAGAAAATAATATATTACTTAACATTGAAATATAAATTTAAATAGAGTTTACAGATGTTATTACACAGATGGAATTAACATTACAGATGTTATATATTGTTCTCTGAAAATCAGACAAACTTTGAAGACAGTAACATCAAAATTTCTTTCTGACACAGGAAAACAACCACAGCAGAAGGTCCCTTGCAATGAGGAGAGCCAGCTAGAATTTAAGGAATGTAGCTAAGGAGGAAAAAACAACTGTAGCTAAAAACGCTACAGGTATAAATTAAGGATGCCCTGTCCAGGGTCCATGTGCATCCCATATGGTTGTGCAGGTTTTGCTTAAGGGAACTTAGTTGAGGGGAGTGTACGTGGAGCTGAAATCTAGGTTTCCTCTGTTTTCCAGCTGTGCCCTAGCATGGGCTTCACTGGCCTGGCAGCAAAGGCACCTTCTGACTTGCCCACATGCAAACCTACCAGCCACGATGTGTGGAGTTGCGTCTTAGACATAACCTCACACTAATTTCTAGAAATATGTTCCTGCTAAGACCTGCGTAGCTTTAAAAACTCCTCAGTTAAAAAAGTAGTTAAAAATTTACTTATGTGCTGGTTTCAAGAATGCATTAGAGAAAAAAACAAACATTTACTTCTAGTTTACTTGTCCAGGAAAAGTCTGACTAATATCACATTTTAAATACGATCAAGTAACACTATTTACTTACTTTGCCCCCAGATGTATTTGCATTGTCTGTCCCTGGTTTTGCATCTTCCTCCAAAGCAAATTCCCTAAAATGGAAATGCAAATACCCATTATTGATGTAGTATCTGCTTACATCAGATAACTAAAGAGGTAAATATGACTGGGAAAAATATTAGACCAATATTATGAAGGCCTTTTATCTGCAGAATTGACTTAGAATATATAAACTGATCTTTCTACTTTGATAAGATTTCAGTCTTTCTTTCATGCTGGTACACATAAAAAAAGAAATGAAGTCACCTACCTGAACACCATCACAAGAATATCCATCCATTTTATGAATATTAGGGGCACACTAGGGAAACAGAACAAACTATGAACCAAACATAGAGCAAAATATTAGGCTGAATTAATTCCTTTAGAGCTTTCATTTTTAAAATCACTTCTGGTAACATGGCTAGTCTATTAAACCATCTAAAAATAAAGACCAAGAGAACACAAGAGGAAATACAACACTGCTGCATTTCCCCCCCCAAATACGGATCCATCAGAGACAAAAACAGTTGATTACATAGCAGCAAATAAAAGAAGGAACTGCAATAGACTTTATCTTGCTTCATACAGATGCAGTTCCTTAGAGCTAGAAAAAGGAAAGCACAAAACAGAAGTAGCATGTCCACAAAGTGGAGAAATAACTAGTTTTCTCTCTTTTGCCGTGAAAGGCAACATAGCCCTTATGCTTAAAATCATGACCTTCAAGCAGAAGAATACTTTGACAATGTTACAAAAGGACACTCTTTATAACCCCACCTTTTGTCTTGCAGCAATTAAACAAAGTTACAAAAGTACTCATCATATAAACAGACCTTAATTTTTAAACTTATGACGCATCTTTTTCTATCACGGTAGTAATGATATAGTCAGTCGAGAAAAGTCAGGAAATAAAAAAAGTAGAAAAAAAATGAAAGCAGTCCATTCACATTCCCCTATCCAAAAGCAACTTATACATACATACATACATACATACATACATATATATATACACATTTTTCTCTCCATATTTTTCAATAAAAATTAATATATTTAAATATGAGTATGATCTAATTATAGATAACATTTTGTATTCTTTTTCTTCCTTTTATTTTCATCATATAAATTCTTCATGCTGTAATGAATTTTTTGTAGGTACCATTTTTAATGGCTATAACACATATTGCATTGAGCTAACAGTGCACTATAGCAATCATTTTAATCCCCAATTAATTTATGCTGCTATAATCAATGCAACAAGTGCATTAGTAGATGGGTACACACATCATTTTTAGATTTAGGATTCGTTTGAAATTTCTGGTTATTTATAATCACATTCCAAAGAAGTTGTTCAAAACCTTTTTCTATCTAGGAGCCTTATAGGTAATCATTCATTGAATCCTCCTCATTACTAGATATAAGTTTAGAAGACACAGCAGGAAAGGAAAAATACTTCTGCATGAAAGATCTTTAACCTCTTATGATGATTAATTTTAAAATAAAATATTTTAATGGTCAGTGGAGGTATACCACTATTGAATCCCTCTTCTCTGAAGAAAAAAGTATGTAGGCAGCCCTCACTTTGCATTGGTCTGATATGCATGAATTTCAGTTTCCATGGTTTTGTTAAAAGATATCAGTCCCCCAAAAACACAGTACCAATTTCAGTTACCACAGTTATTAACTGACAGTCAGTGCATAAAGCACAACTTCGCTACTAGCTCTTCAGTCAACTGATCCCTAGGCAAATAATAGGTGCCTGCCACAGCCAGTGACACATCCTGTTACTTGTTTTCAAAGTTGGTCAGTGACTAGTTACTGCCCATCTGTTTATCCAATTCATGCATAGACAGCAAAATGTATAGTTGTGTTGCTTTTCTGTCTTCCAGTGACACCTTGTGACATTTTACAAATATGGAAAAGTAAAAGAGAAATTAGCCAATGAAGATGGATGTCAGCAAAGAAATGAAAAATGATGACATCAGAAGTGAAATTTGATTTGAACATAAATGGAGTTACAGGAAAGTAATAGCCAACCGTGGAAGCACAATACTGTTGTTCTAGAGACTCTAGATATACAGAGGAACTTAGTGAAAAAGGATTTATTGGCAAAAATGAATGAAGTAGCTGCAAAGTAATATTAAGTGAAGATGTCCCAGAGGAGGTGATGCCACCAAGAAACATCACATTTTTCACATCTCTCAGAGATATCTCGTGACACTGAAAGCACAAAGAATAAAATGCTGAAAGCTGACCGAAACTTCAGAGTGTTTCAACAGGGCATAGAAGAAATGCTCGCCCTGTATCGTAAGGCTTACAAGGCTGCAAGCACGGTTCAAACTACTCTGGATACACCGTTTACAAAAAATTAAAATATTTTAATTCTCAGTGTTTCTGCTTTAATTTATAACGTGATAAATATTACTGTATTCTTTTTTTCTATGGACTTAAAACTAATAGCAAGAGAGCTTTTAATAGTTTTGGCAACATTTTTTTAGAAAGTCACAGAACGTCTGCAGTACTTCCCTTTGATGAGTAAGACTGTTCTGGGCGGTTATGACCTCTATGGTCATTTTTGTGGATTATCATTGCCAGGCAAAGTGAGGACTGCCGGTAAGTACACTGATCCTTTTGAAATTTGGAAACCTTCACCAAGTTTATCCAGTTTCCCTAGCTTTTCCCTCTACAAATAAATGCTATTACATTACAGAGAGGCTATAAACAGCTGAGGTGGTGCAAGAAGGTGTCACGAAAGAAGAAAGGGTCCCCTCTTAACACCAGTGCTCTGGGGAGGGAGTGAGGGTCACTCTGCCTCAGGTGACTCATTTCAACCAGCTGAAGAGAAAGCGTTTGTGTTTTTTCCTTCACTAGGTAGATAAAAAGAAAAATGCATTATACTCTCTACCTAAAAATACATACATACAGACAGACAGACATGCAGTCTTAGGTTAGTTCAACATTAAGAAAAATGCTGATTATTGAAACTTAAATGTCTAAAAAATAAAAAGAGAGTGAGAAGTAACGTTTCCTGGCGGTCAGTGCACTAAGGATTCCCCCAGTTTTTCCCACAGGTCTAAGAGTAATTATTTTATAAATTACCTGGCTTGAATTTCCTGAACATGTTTCACGAATATCACAATCGTTGACTGCTTCTCGGCACACAGTGCCCATAGGCTGAAACTAAAATGAACAAAAATCACTGTGTGAAACTGTAATAAGAATAAATAAAACCTCTCACAATAGAATCTCAAAAAAAATTCTTGGGCTAGAAATACCTTAAAAACTATTTTAAGATGGTAGTCTGTGAAAACCAGTTATTGCATCCAGTGTTATTTTAATAATTGTAAGAGACAGTTTCTTGGTACGAAGGACATTCCCCAGTCATCACACATTAGCTTTAGCAGATCCTGTCAAGTCAGCTGGTGTGTGATGATGCATCTCCACCAGAAGGAGGAGCTGGTCCAAGTTCTAGTAATGCTTCCTTCCAAACAGCTTTTAGATTTATATTTTACCCTGCTTTTTTACTGACACCTTTATCATGTTACTCATTTTTTGCATTATCTGCCAGGAATTTGAAAGTTACAAGGGTTGAATCACAAAAGTCAGATTTTCCGGCAAAGTTCTTTCCTCTCATGCTTTCCCTTCCCTTCTTCTTCCCTGCCTCATGTTTAAATAGACTTAATTCTTGGTCTTTTATTCTTTTCTAATGTTTTCATTATTTATGCCATATTGGAGGTATAGGGTTTTTTTTCTTTTTTCAAACCCCTTAAATACTTCTAAATTTGAGAGTTGTACAAATACACTTTTAAGTTCATTAGATTTATAAATTGCAAGAGTACTCAGTACAGAACAGAGATTCATAATTATCCTACTTGCCCTTCCCTCTTTGATCCCTCTCTTTTCCCCTCTCCAACATTTGGAACTAGATACTTCTTTGCTTGTGTCTCTGCCCACACAAAGGTACATATTATTCAGTTTCCTAGAGTGTTTGTATAAACTTCATCTTCTCTCCCTACTCAGAACCCTTCAGTCATTTCAGTTTCCTAATGTTCCTAATGTCCCACAGCCCATTGCCAATTCCAATCAGGATTTCAACAGATATTCTTTAGGACATCAGAACAAAATCTGTGTTCCTTCATCCATTTTCATCCATCAAGCATTTGCCTAGCAGTGAGATTGTGCCAAGCATTGTCCAAGCCACTGGGGAAACGATGGAGAACAAAACACCAGAACCCTGATAACAAGGAACCTGCATCTTAATGGGGGTAAAATGGTCCTAAAAATAAGAAAATATGGAAGACAATTTAGTTCCCCATGTTCTGGTTTTATTCTTGAGACACACTCAATCCCAAGGAAGAATCTACCCCAGAATGTCTGAGATAGAAATATGAGTAGATTTGGGATAGAGTTTAGAGGAGAATGCAAATGTTGAAGAATGTCCAAGGAAGTACTGAAAGAAGGCATAATGGGAGAGTATTGCTCTAAGTGTTAGGATACAATAGGAAATCAATCAACCAAAATCCTGGCCCTAAAGAAACTTATAATGAGTGGAGAAAAATAAACAAGTAAGTAAGCTCTATTTCACAACAGGGTTTGGTCAATTTTGGCCTGACAGCCAAATCCGTCTGGCTGCCTATCTTTATAAATAAAGTTTTATTGGAACATGGCCACATCCATTTGTTTCTGTATTTTTAGTGGCTGCTTTCAAGGGGAGAATTGAGCATGACAGATATTTTATCATCCACAGTAACTAAACTATTCACTATCTGACCATTTACATAAAAAGTTTGCCAACCCCTGGCTTATAGCTATATTATTATAAATATATTTAGAAAAAAATAGGTATACACATGAGTTTTCATCTTCTTCTTCTATTCCCTTTCCTCCATTCACTACCCTGACTCTAGCTCCCCTGGTAGTCCAGAGTGAGTGAGATCTGGGGATGTGTGGTGGAGAAAGTGGCAAAAGGGATCTTCTTTGAGTGGGAGCACTTAATCATGCCATTTTATTTTTACATATTTCAGTTTCATTATTTTGTACTTATTCCTTGAAATGAGTTTATAACAGGGAATCTGATTCTATAAGTCAAAGGAAAAAAGGTGTCATCTCACAGATGGGCAGACTTAAAACATGGAGGAGTAAGATAAATGATTCAGGACCCTTTGTTGTGGCAGCAGGAGAAGCTGACAGTAAACAGCTGTGGTAGCCAAAAATGAAAGAATGTCTGTTTCACATTTAGTTTAATCTTTCTTTTTAGAGAGTGCTTTCAGAGATCTCTGCCAGGGCCTGCATGTCTTGAAAAACTGTCGGGAGACACAGTGGTAGAGTGGAAACAAGAGAAACAGCTGCCAGCAGAGCTGGGGTATAACTGCACATCTCTTCCTTACTAGCCAAGTGAGCCTGTGCAGATTATTTCACATCTTTCAGATGGGGTACTGCTTAATTGAGAAAATTGTGAAAATCTCAAAAGTGTGCTAATATGAGTAGTTAAGACAGTGGTCTTAAGTAAGGATGATTTTACCCCCACGGTGACATTTGGCAACATTGTTGGTTGTTATGAGAGGGGTGCTGCTAGCATCTAATGGGTAAAATCCAGGGATGCTGCTAAATAGTCTATAATACTCTGCACGAGACACCTTCACAACAGAGAAATGTCTAGCCAAAAATGTCAATAGTTCCAGTGTTGAGAAATTCAAGTGTAAAATGATGTAATTCAAAGTGCTTAGCATAATGTCTGCTACATAGTACTTTCACTATGATAGTAAATAATTTCCTACCCAACCCTCCTTTAACTCATTAGACTAAAAGTCTCTCAATCAGAAAATCATCACAAAGGGAGTGCTATACATAGTCACTCATTTTATTCAACAAATATTTACTAAGAACCCACACCAATTACTCTGTAGATGCCAAGCTCTGCTCCATGAAATGTACAGACTGGAGGGAGAGACAGATATTAAGCCTCAGAAATGTAGAATATTATACCAGATTTTATATGAGAAGAGGAAAAAAAAGAATTAGATTTCTTTAGGGAAGAATGTAAGTCTTAAATAATTGTTAAGTTTTGATGTGAATGCTTAAATATTTAGAGATAAGTATGAGGGTGCTGATTGGGAGAATGAAAACAGGTAAAATATATAAATATGCATTCTAAAACTTTCATGCACAATAATATAAGCAAGGTATTACCATCTAAAAGTATTCCTTTTGCTCCTTCACTAGCTAATGCATAAGATACACTAAGCTGAGCATCAAGAAAAAAAAGGATCTACTGAATATCTGCTTGGCTTAAAAGAAAAGCAAAGCCCAGTTTCATTTAACTTGCACACTCCTCAGGAAGGCAACAGTCTCTCAGGATTAACAGGCTTAATCCCAGTAAGCCTGGGTTACTTGCTGTAAGACCTTGGGTAAATTATTTAACTACTACAAGCCTTAGCATTCTCATCTGTTAGACAGAAATAATAACAACTATGCCTTACAAGAGGATACTGTAAAGATACCTGGCACTTAGTCATTTAATATGTCTTAGATACTATTTTTGTAATTAGATCATATTTACCTAGGCTTAATGAATTAATCTAATATTTTCTCCCAAATGGTCATTAACCAATATTTATTTACCTTGCACTTTTTACAGCAAAGACCATCACTGCACTGAGAGTCCTGGGTCAGGGTGCATTTCTTACAACACTCTGCTCCTTCAAGCACACATTCCTAGGAATATAAACGTTCACAAAACATCAGGAAATGTTGTTATTTTTCTGAAAGCACCAGGGTATTTTCTTAAATCCATGTTCAAATTCACAATAATAATCTTGCTTCTATAAATCCTATAAAAGGTCCAGGCATGACGCTTGGCTCTGTATGTCTCAATGTAGGGAAATGGAATAACCCTGAATTACCTAACAGCCATCCAACCATTAGATACTTACAGCAGGAGTCCCACAGTCACACTCCTCTCCTGTTTCAATGAAGCCATTGCCACACTCAGGAGGATCCAGAAGCTGCGGGAAGAAAAATATAAAGGGAAATAAATATAGAAAGATCAATATCAAAGACATCGAGAGATCATAAATGTCACACCTATATACATCTGTCATACCTGCTGGTCATTCCAAAACATATTTTCATTTTCTGAAACTAGGACACATGACTTTAGAACTTAGAACTTCCCTAGTGTCTACTTTTGTTTCTATTTCATATTTAATATACAGAGCATATAGTTTTACATACATATTTACATAAATATATGATATACATACCAGGTAGAGTCCGGTAAATGTCACCAAATTGACCTAGCCATTGCCTAAAACCAAGTCAGACTGACACCTGAATTTTCATTTCAAACAGGAAGCAAGGGAGTCAGAATTTCTAGAATAAAATATTGGCTCAGCTATTTATCTTGGGGAAAATACTTAACATCTCAGAGACTTTAATATCTAAAACAGGAATAATAATATTAGCTATCCATCCACATGTGGTCAGGATCAAGTTTAACCATCTGTGAAAAGCCCTTCATTAACTACATCTCTATTAATTTGAAATTTTAAAAACATAAGGATTTATCACTACCCTCACATTAGAAATAGACTCTATTTCCTTTTGAAACATAAAGTTATTTCATATTCAATGAAGAAAGCATCACAAATTTAATATATCCATTGATCTATTTAATACAAAGTATAGCTCCTCCTCTTAACATAGCTTTGCAGAGAGCAGCAACAATAATTTGTCCCAGAGATTAGAGCATTTTAGGTCTGTTCTATGTTTTAACTCTCCATTAATTTTATCTTTTGAGTATAATTTATCCGATAGTGATGGGCAAAATTAATATTAAAAACTGCTATATACCAGATATATAATATTCATTCAAAAGTTAATCAAAATTTACATATTGTAGAATAGACGTATACATATGCCTGTAAATAGCACACATACACACACACACTCTCTTTTTTTTTTTTTTTTTGAGACAGAGCCTCAAGCTGTCACCCTGGGTAGAGTGTCATGGCATCACAGCTCACAGCAACCTCCAACTCCTGGGCTCAAGCGAGTCTCCTGCCTCCGCCTCCCAAGTAGCCGGGACTACAGGCACCCACCACAACGCCCGGCCAGTTTTTGGTTGCAGCCCTCATTGTTGTTTGGCGGGTCTGGGCTGGATTCGAACCCGCCAGCTCAGTTGTACGTGGCTGGTGCCTTAGCCTGTTGAGCCACAAGCACCGAGTCACACACACACACACTCTCACTCTCATAACTAACTAGAAGGGAAAAAACAAAACAAAGGAAAAAATAAAAATCTCTTCCAGATTTTAAACACCCTTTCCTCTCCTACAAAAGAATAAGTTTTCTCTACATTTCATTTTCAGTAGAAAGTAATCACGGCAAATTAAAAAAGGCAGAATGAAACCATATGCAGGTGAAATATATACATATTCCCTTGCTTTGGGTTTAGAATAATCACATATAGGCTCAGCGCCTGTAGCTCAAGTGGGCTGAGGCGCCAGCCACATACACTAGAGCTGACTGGTTCAAATCCAGCCTGAGCCTGTCGAACAACAATGACAACTACAACCAAAAAATGGCCAGGCATTGTGGAGGGTGCCTGTAGTCCCAGCTACTTGGGAGACTGAGGCAAGAGAACCGCTTAAGCCCAGGAGTTGAGATTACAGTGAGCTGTGATGCCAAGGCACTCTACCCAGGGTGTCAGCTTGAGACTCTGTCTCAAAAAAAAGAAGAATCACGTATTTTGGTAAAAAGACTTGTATTTATTTATTTATTTATTTATTTATTTTTTGAGACAGAGCCTCAAGCTATCACCCTGGACAGAGTGCTGTGGCATCACAGCTCACAGCAACCTCCAATTCCTGGGCTCAAGCGAGTCTCCTGCCTCCGCCTCCCAAGTAGCTGGGACTACAGGCGCCCGCCACAACGCCTGGCCATTTTTTGGTTGCAGCCATCATTGTCGTTTGGTGGGCCCGGGCTGGATTCGAACCCGCCAGCTCAGATGTACGTGGCTGGCACCTTAGTCGCTTGAGGCACAGGCGCAGAGCCAAGACTTATATTTTAAATATATAGAAGCAGTGATTTAGTTCAAATATCTCTTCCAAAGCTTTTGCGAAGACTTGAGATTGTCAATTTGCTTTTCCATGCGATATGATACAGTTTTTAAATTTCACTGGAGTGAAGAGAAAATGAAACCAGATACATTACAAAGGTAATGCCATATATCACTGCAGTGCACAGAAGCACTTCATAGCCCACACAACTAACAAGGACAAAAATTCTTTTTTTTTTTAACATGCAAAGTCTTCAAAATGCAGGAGGCAGACCTGTTTTCTAGTCAATAACCAGAGGGTGCTCTGCAAGTTGGAAAAGCCTATGAGAAAGTCCAAGTATGGAAACCTTTTTTCCTTCTCCACTTAAAGAAGGCTTGGTTTTCAAATTGAAAAGTTTCTATAATTCTATTTTACTTTTTTGAGACAGAGTCTCTGTCGCCTCAGGTAGAGTGCCATGGCATCATCATAGTTCACAGCAACCTCAAACTCTTCGGCTCGAGAGATCCTCCTATCTCAGTTTTTCTATTTTTGGTCGAGACTGGGTCTCACTCTTGCTCAGGCTGGTGTTAAACTTCTGAGTTCAAACAATCCACTCGCCTTGGCCTCCCAGAGTGTCAGGATTACAGGCGTGAGCCACTGAGGCTGGCCTCTATAATTTCAATCATACTGCACATTCTGAAAGGCAGTAGTTAAGAAGTGATGAAGGGAGATAAGTCCCCCTTTCTCCTTGTAATGAGTTGTGACTAGGCATTCAATGGGGGGAAGCATTAAGAAAATGAAAAAGAAAGGCAAAATGAAACTATTTTTTTAAGTTAACTCTGACTCACCATTTTGCCATATAAAAAGAAAATGGAAAATCTGCAGACAGAAACACTCATATTTCTACTTGCTTTCTACCCCCCCCATCAAAATAGCCCCAAATACCTAACATTAAAGCTGACTTTGAAAATGCAACTATTTAGTTAATTATATTCTAGATAGGCACATACAGGCCAAGTTTAAAAGCTCTCTTTTACAGATTCAATGGCTGTGTTTGAATTTGTGTCTATAATTCTGCAGAAAGATTAATAATTAATAACTCTTGATCACACTAATTACCTTAGAAGGTTTGTTGAAAAGGCAGGCACCACCTCCACTATTCAGGAAATCATGATACTCTTCAACATTACACTGGGTGAACTTTTTAGGAAGATAATAGCTATAAGAGAGAAGAAAATCCATAACCCAATAAAAAAAAAACTTGTCTCCCTTATTTGTGAACTACTCTTAAAATTAAACTGTTAAAACTGTATATTATTCTTTAAAATCAAAGAATAAATTCCACTTATGTATAACACTTATATTCAATCTACATGAGTTTTATCCAGTCAGTGTATTTCTAAATTCTTCATTTGGTGACTAATGGTGACTATAGGTTGTTCATTATTTCAATACGCATTCAAAGCAAACACAAATGTACATACAGTACTTGCAATTTTAATCTAGGAGAGTCAGGAAAACTATATTTCATAAAGGGTCATTCCTGAATATTAAAACTGGGCTAGAATCCAAACTAAGGAGCATTCTCCAAAATAACTGCCCTGTAATCCCTAAATGTGTTAGGTTGTGAAAGTCAAAGTAAGACTGAGGAACTATTCTAGACTGAAGGAAGCAAGAAAGACATAAAAATGAAATGTGATACCTGATCTTGAACTTTATAAACAGCATTACCGAAACACAGGGACAATCTTGAAAGAAGGCTAAGAATCAGATGGTTTTACTGTGGTTATGTAAAAGAATACACTTGTTTCTAGAAAATGTACACTACCAAGGAATCATTGGGCACCAAGTTAGCAATTTATGATTAGAGAATAAAAAGATTCTTTGTTACTAATCATGTAACTTTTCTTTGAGTTTGAGATTGTTTTAAAAACAATGCCAATCAAGTCACCGAAGGTCGAAAGAAAAAATAAACTTGGTTAGAGAACAGTTTTGCAATATGCATAAGAACCTTCAAAATAGCACACTCTCAGAGATTTTCCTTGAAGAAATAATTTGCTATGTGCACAAAAATGTATGAGCCAAGATAATTATGATAGCATAATTAGGAATAGCAAATAATTTAAATGTTCAAAGTGAGAGAAGTTAACTATTAATAAAATAGAATACTATGTAATTATTAATAATCGTAGTGTTGACTCAAAAATGTAGATTATACATATTTGTTATGTAAAAAAGAATAAACAATTATGTATCCAATAGAAACTGAGTTTTATAAAACAATAATAAAAATCAAAAGAGAAAAAATGCCAGCATAAAATACAATAGTATTTTAATATCAACACATCATCAGTGGAGAAAAGAAGCAATAAAAATTTTATTTTCTATATTTTTCAAGAATGGTTTTACATTGAACTTTGATAAAATGGAAAAAAAAATACGATAATAATGAATAGTTTTTATAAAGTCTCTCCCACTAGCCAGTGAAGACTATGTCCACTTATATCCTTACTTCTTTCTCAAACAGTGGTTAATATTCCCTGAATCAGTTACTAGCATGTATGATTATTCACTCTAAACTCATTTTTGAAGCATTTCATGCCAAACTCTCCTTAGTAAAGCAAACGTGGGTTTAAGTTGTCTGAACTATTTTATGTCCTTTATCTCCTTTTCCTACTAAGTAATAAACTTTATTCTTTATTTAAAAAGTTTCTTGCACATGTTTTTTTTTTTTCAATGCCTATACCCCAATGTCTTTATCATCTTCTTCTCTAATCCATCCTACAAATCTCTGCTAGAGTTATTAAATTTAAATTGGCTTTCTTCAAGTTCCTTCTTTATTACTAGTCAAAATACAAGATGGTTACTTACCATGAAAGTAAAAACTGACTAACTCTTAGAATCCTGAGGAGTCAAGGTCTCCTTTGGCTTCCTACAAAGGCATTCCCACACAGGCGCCCTCAGGGGTCACAGACCAGCCCAGCCTCCTACTCACAACCGGGGTGGGAGGGAGCTCAGTCTGTTCTCCAATACTTGGCAGTAAAGGTAAACTCAGTTCCCCGGAGGGAAGCTCTTTTTGTATATAAATAACTGAAATTTCTTTCCTTTGTTTTGCCACATCTGTAACTTCCTGTAACTTCTGCACAGTTCTGTGTTATTAACTGTATCAAATCAGCCTCATTCCTTTGCCTTAACATAGCCTTTCAAATATATGAATGCCGATATCACCTCTTCCCTGCTTCTGCCCCCACAACTTCTATATCTATTGTATTTGGTTAAAAAAGTCTTAACTTTTATTCTTTTAAATAGGAGTGAAGGTGTTCATTTCCACCACGCTCTCCAACATTAAACAGTACAGAGGAACTTTAGAAAGTAGAAATGAGAGGCTCCGAATGTACCCATGAAAATACATACCCATAATTACTGCTATTAGGTGATATTTGGCATAGATGAAATTTAGTGTTATATCAATAAATGTTTTATATAAAGTGCTTTTCTTTCACATGCATGTATTTAATAGAAGAGTTCCAATAACCATAGCTATACATACGTAAGGGTAGCCATTTGCTTGGTACTATGCAGATAGTGTATAAAAATTTAAGAATCAGAATAATCAAATATAATATATTAAGTAGCTTTTAAAATACATTTGGTAATTACTAAAAAATAATAACTATAGAACATTTACCATTTTCTCTCATTATTAAACAAAAAGTCCAAGGATATTTTGAAAAATATTTTAAATACACATTTGCATATACATTCCCTCCACCATTATTTTCCTTGTTGTACCATGTCCTGCGAGTTCAAAATTCAAATGCAATCAATAACTATTTATTGAAAATTAAGTGTGTAGAAAGGATTATGATGCCAAGTCTGAAGTGTAAGTCAATATAATATATAATCGCTCAAATTACAGTGAGAAGCAGCATAAGCACATATATAAAATTACAATACAGGGATCAAAAATTATAATAAACCTTGGATGGTTAGAAATGTAATTAGAGAAAAAGGAGAAAGGCACTCCTAATCAAGAAAATATATTGAGGAAATCAAAAGAAATGGGAAAGTTATGTTCAATTATAATGAGCAAATTTTTAAGAAGAAGCTGGAGGTTCGGCACCTGTAGCTGAGTGAGTAGGGCACCGGCCACATACACCAAAGCTGGTGGGTGCAAACCCGGACCGGGGTCTGCTAAACAACAATGACAACTGCAACTAAAAAATAGCCGGGTGTTGTGGCAGGCGCCTGTAGTCCCAGGTACTCGGGAGGCTGAGACAAGAGAAATCTGTTAAGCTCAAGAGTTTGAGGTTGCTGTGAGTTGTAACACCACGGCACTCCACCCAAGGTGACAGCTTGAGACTCTGTCTCAAAAAAAAAAAAAAAGAAGCAGCTGGAAATCTATGTAGGATTATGGTTAGCAGGCCAAAAATGGTGGAAACTCATGCACAATTATGGTAAGCAAACCAATCATGAATAGCAGGGGAAAACAAATTGCACATGAGGATGAAGAAAGACCATGGACATCTAAATACTGATGTAAGGAATTTGAACCTTATTCTTTCGACAGTGGAGACTCACCAAAGTTCTGAGCAGGCACACAGCATTTAATGAACAAGAGCTACATATTAACAGGATGGATATATCTCATAGACACCACATTCATCACAAAAAGCAAATCACATTCAGTAAGATGCCTTTCATATAAATTGGAACTGTGCAAAGCAATGCTGTGCTTTACTCCAACACACAAAAAAGTAAACATATAAAGAAACACCTGTGATTTTGAACCAAATTAAAGATGGCAGTTGGGGCTGGGGATCAATAGGGCAGAGTACGAGGAGGATTTACCCAGGTAGGGAATATTTTAATTTCTCTAAGCTAGACACCAGGAAATACAAGTGTTCACTATTTTATTCTTTATATCTTTGTAATGATGATGGAAGTGGAGCTCCAAAGAAGGGGAAAGGGAGAGCCTGCAAGTTACCTGAGTATTTGGAGTATTACTGAAATATTAATAATAATAACACAAAGGTTACAGTAGGCCAGTCGGGAGAAGCTAGGAATAAAAGGATTGATTATAAAATGCATTTAGATAGAATAAAAGAGAAGAATCGATGTCTCGTGGTGTGTGAAGAGTGGGGTGGTATGAAATGAAAACTGTTCTCCGCAGAGCAGACTGTCTACTTCCCTTCCCAGAGCCTTCTCAGTGATACCCCATTGTGAAGCCCCGTGAACCAAAGCTTGAAATCAGCCACTGTGGGAGTATTTATATCACGGAAACCTGGGAAAGCTACAAATCCAGGCTGGTTTCTTATTTTGTTCTTGAGAGTCAACTTACTACTGTTTATAACCAATTTAATTAGAACTGAAGGACATGAAAGATAGGTTAGTCATCAAAACCAAAGTTGCTCTTCAAAAGTTTTTAATATTTCCAGCCTACATGAAAGGCTAAAAAATCTCTGAGGTCTACTAAATTAATTGACATCAACTGTTTTCATAAATAAAAAACTGTTTCATGAAAATATTTTATACGCAGGCCCATTAAGCACACTGATTTCTGATTTTCTCATAAATGCCTGCAGTGAGGTTCCATGAGCTAAGTTGTTGAGTGTCATATTCCTAAGACAACAGCACAGCAGGGAAAGAAAGACGAAGTTATTTTCAAACAGAAGTGGCTCACCCAGTGTCTCCCATTATGCATCCAGACCACGTGTCCTCACATTTACACTCACCTAAGAAAACACGAATACACATGCCTTGTTAGAAAGTGAACACAGAGGCATTAAAATAGTTTCTATTTTTAAAACAGTCTTTACTTTGTTCCTTAAATACCCTTTAAAACCTTCTCTCTAATTCTCCTTACACTTGAACATTTTATGCAATGTAGAATAACAAAAATATACTTTAACCCTATCAAGATTATATAATTTTTACTTAAAAAGTCTTCTGGTATTTTAACCATATTTAAACCACTGAAAATGTCTTAAATGAAAGACAATCAAATACCAATGAAATAGTGAAGAACTTTATGCTACAATTTTAAGAATCCTGTTACATAGATGTTTATGGGAATTATTAAATCTTTTTAATCCATTTTTTAAAGCCTCTGCACCAAAGCTTCCAGCAGAAGGCAGTATAGTAGATTGGCTAAGCAGAAGGGCCTCCAGAATCAGATATATCTGGGTGTAAAACCTGGACTTGCCACTGAGTATAAGTATAACCTGAGAGACATTATCCTTTTAAGATCTAGTCACTTCATCTGTAAAATAAGACTAAAAATGAGTATCTTATCGGATTAAATGCATACACTGCATTTTGAGCATTAAACTCATATCTGTATGCAGATAATACTGGCAGTCAATTAACTGACATATAATGGTCATTCTATAAATAGTAATAGCATTTTAAAAATCATGCTTATATTAAAATAATAAAATAAATATGGTTATAATCAAATTTTACTCTACATACATAGTATTTGACCATTCATGGTGAAGTAACTGTACCTACTTGGGAAAAGATATTCTTCCCAAAGCTAAACTTAGCATATTTTATTAGGTCTATCCTTCAGCTTTTCATCAGGTCTCATCCTAACAGGGAAGTTCTGCTTCTTTGGCCATACTTAGGAATGTTTTAAATAAACCACAATAAAACAGTGTACCTGAAACCCATATGCCTAGGATTCTCCAGGAGACCATCTAAAAATCACCAAACTAAGCTTATTTTGCCACTTTTTAGGTTAAATTCAACTATGAATATATTATTACACGGATTTTATTGTTATTGTTGTTTTTGTTTTTTTTTTCTTTTTTTTGGAACAGGGTCTCACTCTGTTGCCCAGGCTAAAGCTCAGTGGTATTTTTGTAGCTCACTTGAACCTCAAACTCTAGCACTCAAGCCATTCTCCTACCTTAGCCTCCCAAAGCACTAAGATTATACACAGGCATGAGCTCCTATACCCAGCTGCTTCTTGTTTTGCTTTTTATTTCAGAGACAGGTCTCTAGTTTCACTCTGTCATAGGCTGGAGTGCAGTGGCAAAATCATAGCTCAATGCAATCCCTTAAAGTCTTAGGCTCAAGGGATCCTCCTCCCTCAGCCTCCCAAGTAGCTAGGGCTATAGGTACACACCACCACATCTGGCTAACTTCTTTTAAGACAGTATCTTGCTATGTTGCCCAGTCAGGTATCAAACTCCTGGCCTCAGGTGATTCTGCCTTGATCTCCCTAGGATTATAGGCCTAAGCCATCACACCTGGCCCTACATGGCTTTACATGGTTATTATACATGAAGAAATTTTCATCTATAATATACATATTCCCTTGTAGTAAAGCACTTTTAAAGACAAAATTTGTGTTCTGGCTCTTTATCTATTCTTACAGTATAAGGATATTGTTATAATATAAGGATCTGAATCAAAGAATCTCCTTCTCTAAAATATTTACAGACAGTTTATTTCAAATATAACTAAACCACAAATGTGCTAAAACTTACCACTTGCTAGCTTTCTTTTGTCTGAGATAATACCAATATTATGGGCTAATGACTGGGCAAGTGTAACTGCCATTAAATCAGTTTTCCCAAACTGAAAAACAAACAAAAAAAATACGTAAATACAAATTGTTTTTTACGTACGATGGGCCAGAGAAAAATGTCACAATATTATTGAAAATAAGAAATTTTTAAACATTCTCTTTAGCGGAGGCTAACCACATTGTAGCTAGTGCTGAGTATAAAATTGTGAAGAAGTAGTAAGAAATAAATCCATGTCTGAATATACTTTGTAGGGAAGACTAGAAGCCAGTCAATCATCAACTTTTAGGTTTAGTCACTTAAGTCTAATTCTGAGTCCAAATTTCACCAGTGACATTCCTGAAAAATCTTAATTCTTATCTATGACTAAAATGTTCTTCTAGTTAATAAGAAACAAAAATTATTTGGAACTTATTCATCTTTATGTGTCTACTTGCACTCTTGAAATTCCCTCCAAATGGAACAGAATGTGGCTTCAAAAACAAATAGAATGAATTAAAGGAAGTAGTGATGATCTTTGTCAATAAATATAAGAACTGAAGGTTCTTTTTTAATATGTAACCTGCCAAGGATTCGAACATTTCTCTTTTAGATCACTTCCCATCAGGTTTAGCACCTTAGAAGTGAAAGGAATCCTTTGAAAAACTCATTCTACTTCTTTCTCCCCAATATTTTCAATTGCTGAGGAAAGAAAAAAATATTCAATAATTATTTAAAGGTAATAGGGCTTTATTTTCAATGAAGGTAAATATTCTTTCTATATAACCTGTAAATAGCTTAGTCTGGAAATTATCCTAAGTAGAACATGAACACAATTATCAAATACTGTCTTCCATTATTTCCCCATCTCTCCTCTGGTGAGTTACAATAAATATATTAATTGTTAAAATAACAACCTGACATCCGGAGTATGAGGAATACTGAGAAACGAACACTTAAATATTAGGAAAACACTTTCAGCCATCATACCACTTTGTATTGTACAGATGTTCACACCTACTTCATTCACGCCTCCTCCTTTCAGCAACGAGCAAATCCCACCAATATAAGCTGCCCCGCTCCGGCTACTCTCAAATTGACTTCCCCTTTTAGAAAAGGAAATGGAAGATGCTTACTGCTCACAGTTCAAATATCACAGCACCTCTCATTATTAATTTACCACATTTACTTTCACAATGTACATAAAATTTCTATACACTATATTCAGGAGGTAAGGGGAAAATGTGAAGATTGTTTCTACATGTAACCAAAGAAAAAGGTTTCTGAAAGACGTTTTCCCACTTAATTTAAATTGACTTGTACCTATTAAAAAAAGAATTGCTGATACGATATACTCTGAGAAAGATACAAAAATCACTTTTGTGTCTATTTCTGCCAAAAATACATAACTTGAATCTCAGACATTCCCCCAGTGATGGGAACTCTGGCCTACAGTTTTCAATTGTGTTAAGCTCAAAATAGACAAAGTCTGAGGATCTTTCAGATTAAGGAAAACTAAAGAAACACAAGGATTAAACACAATGTGGGATCCTCAACTGGATCTTGGATGGAGAGAAAAATCAGCTATGAAAGACAGATGGTGAACTTTGAATATGGGCTGTGAAGGACATGAAAGTATCATGTTGACTTTAAATTTTCTGGTTTTGATAACTTACTATGGTTAAATAGGAGAATCCCTGTATTCTTAGAGAGTACACATTGAAGTATTTGTTAGTAAATGCCTAGTAAGTGTTTTCAACTTACCCTCAAAAGGTTTAGGGAAAAAAAAATTGATAGAGCCCTATGATTGCACCAATGTACATAATTATGATTCAATAAAATTATTAAAAAAAAATTGATAGATACATCAATGGATAGAAGAGAGAGAGATTGAGGGAGGGAGGAAATCATAAAGCAAATTAGAGAAAATGTGAATAATTGATGATTCTGGATAAGTGACATATATAATTTCCTTATAGTATTCTTGTAATTTTTCTCTAAATTTGAAGTTATGTGAAAATAAAAAGTGGCCCCAAATTATGTTTTTGTTTATTTATTTCTTCAATAGCTCTGACTCTAGATGAGAAGTTCTTTTTAATGCTACTATATATAAATTGCTATTACCAATACATTATATGTTACCAAAAATAAAACCACAGAAGAGAAAAAAATTAAAAGTAAACTCCAAAAATACTAAGCTCTTATATTAGAACCCAAAAGAGAGAGAACATTACTTTTAAAAGACAGCAACTTTAGAGAACATAAATTGTCTGTTAAGAATATGCTATATGAATATTAGTAGTACTTTTATTCAATAGATGCTTTGATTGAATCTCTTGAAAAATTAAAACAGGCATACAATAATAAAAGAACTCAAAATTAAATCTCTTAAATTTTCATGACAATCTCAGCAATCTATTCTTTAAAATCTCTTCCAACTGTATCAGCCATATCAAATCCTAATTGTGCAGCAGAAAGGATACATTTCAGACACAAGTAATGGAACATTCAACATAGAGTCAAAGAAAGTAATAAATTATTACAAAAGTTACGTACGAAAAAAGGTGAACTGCATCACTTTTCTCTTTGATAAAATCCCTCCTGTATTTCATAAACTCACGTAGGGTGATCAATGGATTTTCAGATATGGCAAACTTGTTGTCAGCCGCCCAGGTTTCCATGGCAACCAATACTATCCTGGTCTTCAGTTGGTCTTTATATATCTAATATATTCATAAAATGAACATATCAGCTGTACATGTGGCAAAATAAAATCATTTATGAACAAGACATTAAAGCTCCTTTCATGGGAATTTCCTGAGGTAGGAAACATTATATTTTTAAGAAAGATGATTATTGTTCCAATTTCCCTTAAGTAACAGAACAAATTGTTTCAAGAGTAAGACCCAAGGAACTGAATAGAAACAAGTGATCCTTTTGACAAATACTTGTACCCTATTCAAGGCTCCTTAGCATCCCTTTTCTGGCACCCTGTAAAAAGAATTCATAGGAAGGAATTTCAGGCAAATCTACAGATAACCTTGACTACTTCCTCTTCCCAGCCAAAGATCAAAGTCAATAAAGTCAATTACAAAGTTCCCAGGGACTTAGAAGATAGCTTGGCTACCATAAAATTTGGAGCAGCAAAAATTTAAGGATCATATTATTCATTCTATTAACAATCAGGAGATCAAATTCCTTCAGGGCAATGTTGAATCAGGTTGATACTTACAAAATCTGCCATGTTCACCACAGATTTTGCATAGGTATTAGTGTATACAACGGAAAGCCGATGTTTTTTAAACTGAAAGCAAAAGAAAACAAGTGAAAGGAAATAATCATCTCAATAAAGAAAACATGGTCTAATTGAAAGTCTCCTAAAAATGTAGAAAATGTGCTTTCTGTGAATACATGCTTTCTTATTAAAAAATGTCAAAGCTGAGACATGGATCTTTATCTGCTGTGCAGCTTGAGGGAAGGTTCTTTAAAGCTTGAGGCCTCCAATTTACTCATCTGTGAGATGAAGTAAAAAAATACACCATTCATTTCATAGAAAAATTTTTATCAGGATTATTATTCAAAATGTTAAAATATATGAAAGCTGTCTATGAATTGCAGGAAACACAAATCTAAGTAGGAGTATAGCCAGAAAAAGTAAATGTGAATACTGCTAAAAGTATAAAATGTAAATACTGCTTAAAAGTATAAGACTATAGTCTTACAGTTCTGTAAGACTTAACCTCAGATAAAAGGTCACAAAGAGGCAGGATGGATCACATATATCTTGTGTTCGGCCTCTGGGTACTTTAAAAATCAGAAAATATAAACATTTCTGGCTTCACTTGAAAATGGAATCCCCACATGGTAGTAACTGGCACGCACTGAGAGGCAGCTACTCCTTTTAGATACCCTGCGCCTTCCCTTTTGCCACAGGCCTCATCCCTCCCTATTGTCTCCCAACTACCTAGTTCACTTCACTTATGTTATCTGTCTACAGATGTCTACAGATATCTGAATTTGTGACTATCTAAAAATATTTTGTGACTCAAAAATACATGCTTTTGCAGTTTATTTTACAAAAATCCCAGGAACAGTAACATTCACTGGATTCAAACAAGTAGAAAGATAAAATTTAGACTTAGACTAACCAAGGAAGCAGCACTTAATCCTACCTGTATTATTATTATTAGCAACAATAGAGATTGACATTATTTACTTGACTGTGTATAAACAAAACATTTTCCCTCAAATAAATCATTCAAGGTAAATTAAAATACACTTGTACATGAAATTGAATAAAATTCAGCAATGTGTATCACTGAACATTTTTAGTTTCAAACTGGGGTTACATGGAATAATTAACATCGTAATTCACTGCTATGCTATGCATGTAACCATACTAACAGCAACATGCCCATGAATTTAATATGTGAATTGTGGATTGAAATAATTTGACTCAGCAAGAAAAAAGTTTTCCTAAATTCTTGTCCTAAGAATCTTCACTCCTTAGCCATATAAATATTTCCAAATAATTTTCTGCATGGCAAGAAAGAAAAAGAAAAATTGTTTTTATTAGGATAAAGCTGTACATTGCATATAGGTACTACAAATTGAATCTCTGCTTACTAAAAATGACAATGTTTGATTAAGAAAAGTGGAATTTTTCATTTTATATTGACTAAGTGAGGCACCAATTATGTGACACTTTAGTCTGCAATGTACAGCTTTATCCTAATAAAAGCAATTTTTCTTTTTCTTTCTTGCCATGCAAAAAATTATTTGGAAATATTTATATGGCTAAGGAGTGAAGATTCTTAGGACAAGCAAATTCAAGGAGTTACCATGATGAGTTACAAAAATATTTTTAGAGCCTCAAAAATCATTTCTAATTACTTCCACCTAAGAATGTTTCCTGCTTGCAGGTTGTTGCTGGTTAACAAATATGTTTGGTTACACAAATACCCTCTCTAGGTTACAACTTGATAGGCTTCTTGTTTCTTCTAAATATATGGTCAGCACCTGTGGCTCAAAGGAGTAGGGCGCGGGCCCCATATGGCGAGTTCAAACCCAGCCCCAGCCAAAAACTGCCAAAAAAAAAAAAAAAAAAAAATTAAATATATGTTTACACCCACCAGTTTTATTCTAGTCATGGAAAAGTTAAGAAAACAAAAGCAAACCCTACCATGAGATGATCATTCACAATCATCAGCTCGATGTATTTGGTTTCTTCTTCTACATTTCGAGGATATCGCCGAAGCTGTAACAGGGAGAAAAGGAAACAGCAATGTAAAAAGCCCTCTAAACTGGGCTGTCAAAAACTAAAAAATATAGAAGAAATCAACAACAACAAAAATTCCCCTTTTTATTCCTTGTCCTTTAAAAAAAATTTCATCAATTTACTTAGTTTTTGAGGTAAGAAATGTAAATGTTTCAAAAAAATAAGTATAAAAAGTAGGATGAAAGTCCTTTCACCTCAGTCTCTGTATCCACCCAGTTCCTACTTCTTCCCTCACAGTGGGTTCAGCAAGTTACTAATTTATTTCAGAAATATTAAAATTTATGCATGTAAGATTAAACATGAATGTATACTTCATTTTGTACTTTCATTTATTTTACTCTTTTCTGCATCAGGCTGTTTTCATTTAATAATATCTTGGAAACACTAATAGAGAAAGAGTATTCTTTGGACTTAACTTAAGGTCCTAAGGAATTCTGAGAGGGTTGAGGAGGTTGGCACTTATATTCTTGAATCTCCAACCTGGATTTGAGATAAATCCTTCTTCCAGTATGGCTCAGGGGATGCCCCAAATGACATGAGTTTTTTATTGGATAGCTTTGAGAACTCCCAGGCAGTCTTGGGTCATCTATTACAGCTAGATCTCTATTCCACAACAAACATTTTCCACTTTCAAAATCACGGCCAATGAATGAATATTATAGGCAAGAGCCAATAAGCAGCCATTGCCTTTGTTCTCTGCAGTGAGCCTAAAACACAAATCTAAACAAAGTCTGTAAAACTAATAGTTGCCTTTATGTTGTGCTTCCATACATATTTTTCTTAGCAAATCTTTGGTTCACCTGCCCAAGGGCACTTTTTGTGAGGAGGGTATACAATTAAACCTAAATCAATACATAAATGTTGTGAGTGCCACATTTACAATAAACTAAAAAAAAAAAAAAAGTTCACATGAATTTTGTCTCATTGAGCTCCTAAAAACTTTAAAACTTTTCAAAAAAGAATCTTAAAACAATAAGTTGATAAATAACACTAAATTGTATCCAATGACAAAAGTCTTTTTAAATACGGGGTAGTGTTTTTAAAATCATAGGATCTGCTTGGCTAATTATGGGAGACATTATACTAGTATACTAAGTTAATACAGTAAACTTTCCAACAAGTCCCAATATTTTTGTAACGTCAGAAAGCAGTCATATTGGCCTTACACTTTTACAACACCTCAGTGCGTGTATCCACAGCTGTTTCAGAAAGAGAAGTCAAGCATTTATCTGCTTAGCAAATGCTTGGATGTCGAGATATTTATGAAGAATTTCAAAGAACACATCAAAAGAATACTATCCTATTCTCTCTGTTAAAAATTCACACAAATGTTTCTAATTAAATCCCGACTGTATTTTTATCTAACTGGGCTTCAAGATATATGTCTCTGTTTCTATGTGTGTGTATGTTTACAACACATATAAAGTTCATGGCAGTGACTTAGGGAACACATGGGCTTCTGAGAGGCATACGTGGTTGGTTATAAGCACTTCTCTGAAAGTAGACTTCCAAGCTCAGAATCCCACCTCTACCACCAGGTTGCTCTGTGAGACCATGGGCAAGTTTCTTAAGCTTTTTCCACTTTGTTGCCCTTATCAGTAAAATGCAATTAAGTTAGGTCGAGTATCCAAATCAGAAAATCCAAAATCCAAAATTCCCCTAAATCTAAAACTCTTTGCATGCCAAAATGATGCTCAATGATGTTGAATGTTCACTGTAACATTTCATATTTTGGATTCTGGCTTTAGGGATAATGAACCAGTAAGTATAATGCAAATGTTACAAAGTCCAAAAAAATGTAAAGTCCCAAATGCTGCAATAATACCTACACCTCATAAGTATTTTAGGAGGATTAAATGTTTTGATACAGTTTAGAGTAAATATTCAATATAATTTGGCAATTATTATGCATAATAAAAATATATCTGAAATTTTATTTCAAAGTAATAAAAAGAAGACAGATGGTTCCTTCAACTGCTTGATCTTACTAGAGATCTGTTTCCTTCATCCTGTGTTTTTTGGATTTTATGTCTCTACCCCAGTGCACACAAATCAATAACACCTTGATCGTGATGTCCAGAGCTCTTACTTTGTCTAAACAATTTACCACCCCCATGATTGTGGGTAAGTCACTGTCACATGTCAGAGCTATCATTTTTCTGTGAAAAAAAAAAAATAAAAGTAAAGTATTATTCTTAATAATACTAGTAAAGAAGTAAGCTACTTCATTTGATTTAAAGCACTGTATAAACAGTTGTTTTTATTACTATGTATTACCCAGGCCAAGATTTGGTTGAATAATCATAAAACTATGCCCTAGTTTTATGTCATTGACTCCAAAGTAGACCAAGTGAGACAGTAGCATGTTGTGGCTTAAAAACCTGATGTATTCACTCATGAGGAATTGTTTTCAAGGGGATGAAGACAAGGATATGTCCATACAAGACTCCATGATGCGGTGCATATCTGGGCAAGGAAAGAGAACCTGAGATGCCACGAGCTGAGGTCTCATAATCCACAATAGGATGGGGAGGCACGTTATCACCATGACCTTGAATCCTTTTGAGTCTGTGAAATAATAAGGCCCGTTTCTAATGCTCCTACAGACCTGCTGCCCTTTCTGTTTCCCCTCCCCTGACAGATGCCTGAAACAGATCCCGTCCTCTCGCAGAGACTTAAAGCAGATCCACTGACCAGCAGCTCCCAAGTGTTTTCAAACATCACGACAAATACCTGTGAACACATACCTGTCGTTTACTCCTTTTTGGTCTTGGTTTCAAAATGAATTTTGGTGAAGTGATGTTTACTTGTTGGAATTCTAAAAGGAAATTTAATTTAAATTAATTTAACTTGCGCCAGATTTCTTTAATACGGGGCAATCAAATTTGTACCCACCCTTCCTTCTTACGAATTTTATCCCATATAATGGTGTACTTAATGCTTAAACTGAATATTAATCTAAGTAACTGTATCATATTAATACTTAATAAACATATAATGATTAATTCATAAAATCTCAAACGGTATTTCTGATCTAGCTTATCTCAATTCATATTTCTGCTTTAAATACCGTAACATTCTTTATAAAGAATCTCCTAAATAGCCAACTTGACCTTCACTTTCATTACTAACCTTCTAGAGGCAGTGAGAAGCAAAGAGAATAATCAGACATTTACAAGTTCATAATTAGAAATTATTATAGGGCACCAAAATTTTGAGTTAATTTTTTCCAATTAGTTGCCCCATTATCAAATTTATCTCAGGATTTGTCTGCTCTTAGAAGCAGGTGTAAAAATCCAAACCCCTCCTAACTTGCGTGTCAGCATAACACATCCACCACTTATACATACAGATTCATCTCTGGATTTCAGATTAGATTATTTATAAGGGAAGACCTTCCTAAAAAGTGAAAGAAAAACTGCAAACATTTCCCTGTGGTGCAAATTCCCTAAAACTCTGATGGCTGATTGAACAGCATGAAGGAGTCTGGTGTGCAGCTTCCTGTGGGAGGAATGCTACATAGTGCTAAAGATGAACCATTATCAGGATTCTTAGGTACTATTTATATAAATTGAAAAGTCCTCTGGAATTACACCACTGTCCCAAAATGTGACAAAATGTATTTGCTTTTCACATGAATGTTTTATTATCTTAATAGGAAAAAAATCACTCGAGATTACCAACCTGTGTAATTTCAAAAAATTATGAAAGATTTGGCAATATATAAAAATATAACATACCATTAGCAAGTGGGCTTCGTTTAAGAATGCAAACTGATTCATATTTATACAAGTTGCCATATTAATAGATTCAGGAAGATCATTATAAGGACCATCTCAATAGATGCATAAAACACATTTGACAAAATTCAAGGCCTATTTTTGATTTTTTAAATCTTAGAAAACTAGAATAACAGGCTGTTAAACTACTCAGCTGCAAACATGTGCTCCTTTCATGGACTAGGAAGGGTAGGCAGAACCTAGGGCTGACAGGGTGGAGCCAAGAGTCTTGGATAATTATTTCCAGGCCTTGAAACATAATCAAGGAAGAGTTCGCATTTGTCCAGCAAAATTTCAGAATTGCTGTTATCAGTGTCTTCCTTGTTCCTCCAATTTCCCTCTTTTTGAAAGGGAATATCTGTTGCTTTTATCCTCTTATTGGTCCCTTAGTGAATGCTGAGGAGAAGGAGAGCAGATAACTTGGTTATTAGTTTTACATATCAAAAAATCAAGAGGAACTACACACAAGGACCCACTTTTATACCTGGACCTGATTTAGATAATGAGATTCTGGGTTTTGAGCAAATGTTATAACGAGATAAAATTCTTACAGACCTTGGGAGGGAGTGAATGTGTTTTGCATGTGGGAAGGACGGGAGTCAGTGGGGGTCAGACTGTGGCAGGCTCTGTGATGCCTCCAATTACTTCACCTCCTGGGACTCGTGCCCCTGTGTAATCCCCCTGCCTGAGTGTGGAGGAAACCTATTTATTTCTGTAACCAACAGAATATAGCTAAGGTGATGGAACAATACTTCCAAGATAACATTATATAAAATTATAACCCATCTTGCTAGAGACCCTCTTCCTTATTGGCTTTTGTGACACAAGCACCTATGTTGTGAGCTACCCTATCCTATAGCTAGACCCATGTAGCAAAAGACAGAGGGCAACCAACAGGCAGAAAAAGAAAATCAGTCCAAGGGATGAAACGCACTGAATTCTGCCAACAACTAATACAGATCCTGCCATAGCTGAGCCCTAGCTAACACCGCAATTGCTGCCGATGTGAGAAACTGAGGCAGAGAATCCCTCTAAGCCAACCTAGACTCCTGATCTACAGAAACTGTGATATAGTAAATGGGTATTATCTTAAGATGCTACTTTTTTGTGGTCTTTTGTTACTTAATAACAGACAACTAATACAATGCAGTTGTATAATCTCATCTCCTTGAGAGAGGGCTGGACCATATGACTCATTTCTAGTAAACATTATACAACAAACATGATGACATGTCATTTTTGAGATCAGGTTGGCAAAGAGACTGAGGCTTCCATCTTAAGCATCCGCTCTCATTTAAAAAAATGCAAGATCTAACTATAAGTAGTTTTCAGGAGAGTACCTTAAGTGTAAAATATAGAAGAAAATATACCTTACAAACATTAATCATAAGAAAACCATGAAGGAGGCTCAGCGCCTGTAGTTCAGCAGGGAGGGTGCCAGCCACATACACTAGTGCTAGAGGGTTCAAACCCAGCCCAGGCCTGCCAAACAACAATGACAACTACAACCAAAAAATAGCAGGCATTGTGGTGGGCACCTGTAGTCCCTGCTCCATGGGAGGTTGAGGCAAGAGAATTGCTTAAGCCCAGGAGTTTGAAGTTGCTGTGAGTTGTGATGCCAGGGCACTCTACCGAGGGCAACAAAGTGAGACACTGTCTCAAAAAAAAAAGAAAGAAAACTATGCAGGAGATGTTAATATATAACAATGTAACTTTGGAGCAATAAATATAATTAGGGAAAAAGAGCACTATTTTATAATGATAAAAGGATTAATCACCCCATCAAAAAACTCTCTCTCCTAGAACAAGCTATCTGCCTTATCCTGGGGGTGCATGTGGCAGGCAGCCCTACGGAGAGGCCCGTGTGGTGAGGTACTGGGGCCTTCCAACAGCTCTACAAGCAAGCTTAGAAGCAAATCTTTCCCACTTGAACCTTCAGATGAGATTAAAGTCCCAGACACCTCGAGTTAGAGGGACCCAGCTAAACCAAACCCAGGTTCCTGATTCTCAGAAATTGTGACATAATAAATGTTATGAAATAATTTGTTACACAGCAATAAATAACTAATACAACCTCTACACTATAAATGACCAAACACTGAGAGAAATTTAAAAAGTACTAAATAAATGAGGAGATATGCTATGTTCATGAACTGGAAGACTCAGGACAGATGTCTCTTTGCCCCCAATTAATCTATACATTCAATGCAATTCTAATCAAAATCTCAGAAGAATTGTAGAGGTTGACAACTTTGTTACAAAATGTGGATGGAAATGCAAAAGACTTGGAATAGCTAAAACAAATTTGAATTAAAAAATGGAGAATTTATGTTGTCTGATTTCAAAACATTCTATAAGCAAAAAAGCAAGGTAAGGGCAGCCAATTAGAGTCGAGGAAGAGACCCATGTTAATACTGTTTGACAAAGATTTCAAACAATTCAGTGATAAAAGGAAATGAAGTACTTTTCAACAAATGATATTAAATAACTAGACATTCACACAGTTAAGATAAAATAAACACTAAGTTTAAGTTAAGATAAGATAAAAACAGTAAGATAAAATAAAACTCAACCTCTACCTTTATACCATGTACAAAAAGTAATCTGAAGTGGATCACAGATCCAAACATAAAAAATAAAACCATAAAGATTTGAGAAGAAAACATTGGAGAATATTCTCACAACTTGGGGCATACAATTATTTCTTAGGACAGATAAAGCAATAATCATCAAAACTGATGTCAGACTTTTTCAAAATGAAAATGCCTGCACATCACAAGACACCGATAGGTAAGTGAATGAGCCAAAGACCCAGAAAATATTCACAAGGCATATCTGATAAAGGCCTTATACCCAGAGTGTGTATGTATCCCTACACCTCAACAAGAAAAAGACAAACACTCTGATGAAGTGACAACAGCATATATTACATACACATCATAACCACAAGAAAGATGCAAATTTAAACCAATGTGAGACAGCACAACATACAGCCGGAGAGCTGAAATTAAAGAATGACACAGCCAATGTTAGTCAAAATGCAGCACAATTAAAACTCCCGTTCAGTGCCGAGAAGAGCATCAAATATAACCATTTTGGGAAAAGGTTCAGCAATTTCTCATAACACAGTGGTTCTCAAAATGTGATTCCTGCACCAGTAGCATCAACATCACCCCCTGGGACTTGCTGGAAATGTAAATTCTCAAAACCAATCCATGGTATACTAAATTAAAAATTCTTGGTCTGGGGCCAGCAATCCGGTTGGCAGCCCTGCAGGTGATTTTGATGCAAGGCAAAGTCTGTGAATACTTTTTTTACAGTTAAACATATACCTACCCTATGGCATAGCAATGTCATTCCTATGTATTTACCAGGAAAATGAAAATATGTGCCCCCTCAAGACTTATGTGAGAATGTTTATGGTTGTTGTATTCATAATAGCCCAAAGTTGGAAACAACCCAAATGTCCATCAACAGAATGCATTAAAAAATCATGGAGTTCTCATACAATGAAATACACGTATACTTGCATTGAATATATTGTATATTCAATAGAATATACAGTATACTCAGTAACTTGTGGCTCACAGGAGTAGAGTGCCAGCCCCATATGCCGGAGGTGGCAGGTTCAAACCCAGCCCCAGCCAAAAACCAGCAAAAAAAAAAAAGAGAATGAACCACTGCTACTGCAGAAAACACAAATCTCACTTGGAATTTGCTAAGCAGAAGAAGCTGGACATAACACATGATGCTATCTCCATAAAATTCTCCAACAGATAAAACGCCACAGGCACAATAAAAGTCAGAAAACGGATTGCAGAGGTGGGAGGTAATAACTGGGAAAGGTACAGAGGAAGTTATTATGGTAATGGAAATTCTCCATATCTTAAGAAGTGTACATATGTCAAAATTCATTAAGTAGTACACAAGAGTTATGTATTTCATTACTATACAATTTTTTTAAAAACTGGTTGCTAAGGGATTCATAGGAAATAAGATTTTCCCCAAATCTGGTCTCAGAAACACTAGTCCTGAGAGATGTGCCAGGATTTAAGCTTACTTTTGAGGACTAATTTCATAAAAATCACCTTTTATTTGTCTACTTATTTGACATTTGTCTATTTCTTGTTTTTTCTTCTAATTTATCCAGGCAAATCGTAAGTAATCTTGGTGACAAGCACCACCTCAAAAAGTGGCAATGCCAATTTCTTTTTAGAAACTAGTTGAGACAGACCTAAATTTTCAATGTAAATGTCTAAAAATCCTTGTAGATTTTACAATGATTTGTAAGCAGCAAAACTGCCAAGTCACCTTTAAAGGTTCTGCTGAAAAGGAATCCCGAACGAAGTCTTGAAAAAATTATGAGGTTATACAATAGCAAGCCTCCAATCAAGTCTTTAGGAGGATCTTTATTTATTACTTTAAATATTAATTAATGTTGACTGCTTCCAGTAATACCTATTAAATTGTGGCTTTATTGCTAGGCAGCTAGTCATGATTTATTTTCTTCCCATAACAGGGATTGTAAAAACTTTCATAAGGGCACTGAAAGAACAGTCTAAAAAATCTGTGTAAAGTAAAAGCATCAATATGCCTATTTGCAGATTTTTCAAAATAGGGAATTCTGTAAAATCTTCTATCCCTTTGGCAGCAAGAGAGAAAGGAAGAGAGAGTATTATTTCTCTTTAGTGGAACTTCAGGAGAACAAGAATGCGACAAACTTATTTCAGAGAGGAAGGAACATTAGAAAACAGTTATTGCATTTTCTGATGCCGAAACGAGGTAAACTTCTATGGGATTTTCTAAGCAGAGGTTCAGGGTTTGCTCTCAGGCTGGAAATTGTTCCATTGCCCTTTGTGCTTCTCTCCCAGACCACATCTTCGCAGTGTTATAATCTAAAAGTCAACTTTGTCCCTTACTGGCTGTGGGACTCTGGAAAAGATAAACTAGCAGAGTTTCTATTTCCCCATCTACAAAATGGAAATAATATCAATCTTAGAGAGCTGCTGCAAAGATTAAAATGAGATTCAGAGTTAGAATAATCAAGGCTCACTAAACAGGGAGGAAGCATGTCCACACCAGATATTTAGAGTGTGCTCTGTCTTCAAAAGAGAAAATGAGTAAGTCCAGTAAAGCCAGAGGACAATGCACCCAGGTCATCGCGGCCCCACGAAGGAGGCCCAAGTATTAGTGCACTACTCTTCTTGTCATGTGAAGACTTAGATGCAGCTTTCAAATCACTGTTGACGTATAAGCTGACCTATAAACATACGTGAGAAGAAAGGACTAATTTCACAAACAGCAATGTTAGTAACAATAGTTAATCTAGAATAGTTCTCTCTTAAAATGCGGAAGCTGAAAAGAGATAAGCAAACGACAAATGGGAAAATGACTGAGTTCATCCCAATCTTTACATAACTAGTATTTCATCAAGAGTGAATTTTTATATATTTTATCTACACAAACTCAAGCAATGTTTCTCTTAGTACCTTACTTTTAGTCTTAAAATCTATTACAGCTTTCCTTCAGTGTGCTTACGCCCCATCTTTCCGAACTCATCCCCCTATAAGATACAACGTCAGTTTGCATTTTATTCTTCCTCTTGATGTGGCCTGGCTTTCCCTCTAAAATTGCCACAAGCAGATGTGGGCTAATAATATTCTGCACATAGATTAGTTCTAAAGCACTAAATGAATTACTAAAGTTGTCCTCTAAAGAGAAGTCACTATATGAACATCATACCAGATGGAAGATCATCCAAGGGAAATTCAAACAGTCTGGATTTGTAAACCGAATGAAAATGGAAATCCTCCTGAAATGACACAAGCAACAGGGATTAAACATGTACAACCAGAAATCTCCAGCCTCAGGCAATCAAAACAGGAGACCCTTTAAGGAACTGTAGCTTGACTAGTCATTCTCCTGGGTTCAGACAGGCAACGAGCCAGGACGCAACCCCTCCTACTCACTCCAGTATTCTCTCGGCACAAGAGGAAAATCCAATTAGAAGCAAAATGCCTTCACAGAGAAGCCAAAGCCTGCAGTAATGGAAAATAAATGAATGGATCTATTCCCCCTAGGAGAAGTAAGACATCTTGGAAAATGGGTTAATGTTTACCACGAGGGGTGCCTTTTCATAGGTTGCTGCCCCCTTTTAAGAGTCAGATAGCTTTGGTGGGCAAAAAAATCACAGCACAAACAATCTTCCTGATACTGGGAAGCAGGATGCCTGATAGAAGCAGATGCCCAAGGTGGACACTGCTCCAAAATTCAAGTGTCACACAAAGTTTAAAAGAATGAGATAAAAGGTCATATTTTTCTTCAAAGAAAAATTAATAAGCATTTAAATAATATAATTTCATCTAACTTTATCCAGTTACTAAAAAATGATGAGAATATCATAAATAGTCATGTTTCATGATATTGCCTTTGAAAAAATTATACTGTCAAGCAAAGAGAAAGGATCGACAACAGTGGGCACTCAGAAAATTATGTATAATACAGATTCCCAGACAAGACTGTTTATGGATAACAATATGCATTCCTTTAAATTACTTGCCTCTGACCAGTATTCATGGTAAGAGGAAAAATAAATTTTTATGTGCAGAATTAGAAAATGTTTTGTGTTTCTCTGTAGTCTATAATATATATATATATATATTTTTTTTTTTTGAGACAGGGTCTGACCCTGTCACCTGGACTAGAGTGCAGTGCCATCATCATTGCTCACCGTAACCTCAAACTCCTTGGGTCAAGTGACTCTCCTGCCTCAGCTTTCTGAGTAGCTTGGACTATAGGTCCACGCTACCCTACCTAGCTAGTTTTTCTACTTTTTGTAAAGATGGGGTCTTGCTCTTGCTCAGGCTAGTCTTGAACTCCTAGCTTCAAGCAATCCTCCCACCTTGGCCTCCCAAAGTGCTAGGATTACAGGTATAAGCCACTGTGTCTAGCCTCAATTCTTCCTTAATCTGTGGAAAATGAATGTTCCATGTTTCATGAAAAGCAACTAAAGTAAGGGAGAAAATTAAGATGACTTAGGTTTCTCCAAACTTCATTTTCATAGGGCCTTAAAAGCAATGAGCAATGGAGAAAAATCTGGAATGTGGAAAAGAAGAAAGGTGAAAAATCACATATCTGTGGATTTGATCCGTAGTGAAGTGAATGTGTGTGCCTCTCCCCCCAAAATTCCTATGTTGAATCTCTAAACCCCAGTGTGACTTCATCTGAAAACAGGACTTGTCCTAAGGAGATGATAAAGGTTAAGTGAGGTACAAAGACAGGACCCCATTCAGTACGGCTGGTACCCTTATCAGAGGAGGAAAAACAGCAAAAATTCTCTCTCTTTGGCCTATGAAAATGCAGTGAGAAGGCAGATGTCTGCAGCCCAAGGAGAGAGCTCTCACCCAATACCAATCCTGCTGGCACCTTCACCTTGGACTTCCAGCCCTCAGAACTGCGACATGATGAATTTCTGTCATTTAAGTAACCCAGTATTTTGTTATGGTAGTTTAGTCAGAATAAGACTGATCATAGCACATTAGAGTAGAGATGTAAATGAAAGCTTCAAAACTCCTCAGAGGGAAAATATTATATTTCCAATTTAAAAGAGAAAGAAATAAAAATTTTTAAAACACATTCCCAATTTTGACTAATTTAAAAATATACCGACTGTCCCTGACTTACAACTTTTTCACTTTATGATGGCTTTATCAGGACTTAACCCCACTGAAAAGCCACAGATGGGTTTATTGGGTTATTAAATGCATTTTTTACTTATGATGGGTTAACTGGGACATAGCACCATCATAAATTAAGGAGCATCAATATGTATATACTTACTATTCCAAACTTAAGAAATATGAAAATAAAACAGAGAAAAAAGTATAGTAAGGAAGCTCTCAGCATAAACATTTCCATGTGCCACAGCAAATAGGAGCACTTACCTGAGAAGTGTCGTTTTCTTCTGGCTCAATGAGATATGTGTGGTTCCCATCATAGAACATCCCACTGCCAAGGACAAGAAAATAATTAGACATGACTATCAACTCTCAATTCAGAATAAGATCATTTTAAACTCAGCAGCAGCCAGAGGACAAGTTTACTTCTCAATGCACATTTCCCAGTCCCTCTCCATCCTCACAAGATGGAACCACACACATGCTGAGATGGCAAGGCCCTCCCTCTGATTCCCCATAAATAGGGTCCCCTCGACCCGACCCAACCCCAGGCTCACTTCTACCACTCTCTAGCTGTTGTCCACTGCTCTCCCCTCTAACATATAATTCTAACACTCAAATATGCAAAAATCCATGTGGAGAGCCTGTAAAAATTCAGGTCTTTCAGCACCCTCTCAGACTGACAGGCTGTGACTATAGGTGACCCTAATGCAGGCTGTCAGGGACAATACTGAGAATGACCTACCTACCACACACTGGAAGATTCTTGAATAAAGCAGTAGATGATCTAATACAAGGTGGGGGTGGGGAAATGAGGATCAGGGAGAGGGGAGGAGGGGAATGGGAGGTCATGGTGTATGGCACACCTCTTGGGGGTGGGACACAATTACAGGAGGGACTTTACCTAACGATTGCAATCAGGATAAACTAATTCTTTGTGCCCTCAATTAATCCCCAACAATAAAAAACCAACCAAACAAACAAAAAAACAAACATTCGAACAACTTGCCAGGAGCTAACTACCTTACACTCATTTAATCTTTTCTACAAAACTATAAGAAAGGTACAATGACTATCCTCTTGTACAGGTGAGGAAACTGAAACTTGAAGAGAGGAGGAAGTAACTTGCTCAAATTATATAACCAGTAAGAAGAGAGGCAAGAGCAGAGCTCAGGCTGATGTGTCCATGTGTTGCTCATTTGCAACCTGCTACCCACCATTCGTTCATTCAACACCCATTTATAAAGCACCTGCAATGCACTGCTCTAGGTGCTGGGGATTCAGTAGTAAACAAAACTGACCAATTCTCTGTCCTTGTGGTGCTGATGTGCATTCTAAGAAGGATAGACAATAAATATTTAATAAACAAGTAAATATATATTAGATAGTGGCAAATTCTAGCAAGGAAAATTATACAGATTAAGGGCAACAAATGGTGCCAGGAGGCACCATTGTGGTGGAGGACAGAGTGTGGGAGACCAGAGAGAGAGGACTGTTGATTTATGCAGGGAGAAAAGGGGTCAGTACAAAGCTTCACAGAGAAAATGACACGTAAGCAAACACCTGAAAGAAGCAAAGGAATGAGCAATGAGGATTCCCAAGTGAAGAGCATTTCAGACACAGACCAAGGTAAGAGAATCTGGATGTGTTCCTGGACAGCAAGATGGCAGCGTGTGTGTAGCAGAACCAGTGAGGGGCAAAGTGGGGACCATCATAGGTAGGCTACCCTTAGGGCCATGGCTTTTACTCCCAAAGAGATGACCAGCCACTCTAAGCCAGTCTAAGTGGAGGGGAAATACAATCTCCACCATGTTTCAAAAAATCACTCCAGCTTCTCTGTTATAATAATCTTTAGGACTGCAAATATAGAAGCAAAGAAGTTATTTGAATAATCTAGGTGAAAGAAGATGATGCCTTATATCAAAGTAGGTGAGAACTTGTCAAATTCTGGATACATTATGAAAGTAGAATGAATATGATTTGTTGATGGATTTGAAATAGCATGTGCAATAAAGAAAGGAGACATCAAGGACACCTGAGCACCTGAAAATTTTGAATTGCCCTTAAACAAAATTACCTAACTGGGCAGAGCCAGGGGAACAGGGGAGAGGAGAAGGATGCCAACCCACAGTTCCATTTAGGTACTCTTAGGCTGGAGGCGCCCATCAGTCATCTAAGAGATCCTCCGAGAGCATGCAAAGGTACAAATGGCCTTCACTGCCCCCAAACAAATCCATATGGGCACCCCTTTAGGAGAACATGATGCATCTACTGAGATCAGGCCCTTTACAATGCTGAAGATACTTGTCAGTGAAGCATTTGACAGCACCCAAGGTGTGATCTTCTACAGTAATTTATCAGTTTGGGGTAGAAATGACTACCTGACAGTCAAGCTGTTAGACATAGAGTAGCATTTGTCTTTCTCTTAGTGAAACTGGTTGGTTTTCCCTAGGCTACAATTATAATGGCCTCCAGTTACACCCCTATCCAAATTCTTTCATTCCTGCCGTAACATCTTCCATATGTCCACAAACTTTTATATACCCAGAGAATGGCTATTCTTACATTTGTGCAGTTTTAAGCCACATGTGTTTTCTGAATTTGGATGACATTGCTTTTTAAATTTAAAGATAAATAGATGCAGTTTGTAAGATATGACTGACAATACATATGCTTAATGAATCAGAGGGGGCGGCCACTTCAAAACAGTAGACCAAATATGCCAGTGAACATTCTCTGCTAAGAACTGGCCAGATTCGTCCAGAAAATTACATAAAACCTTTGTGAAAATTCATATGCACAGCACCAAAGTAGCAAGAGTATTTTGTTTAAACAGTGCTAGATGTTATTCACTCTTATTTTAACTTAAAATCCAATGAGAAAATCATTTCTTTTTATTAGGCCTAAACATCATGTACATAATACAAAGAAAACATATTCTGATTATACATCTCAGAAGACTCTGTATGATAATATTATCATTACTAATTTCTTGATAACTGAAAAAAAATACATGGCTTGGTTGCTTTGTTTGAGAATTGACATCTTTTGTTATGTTTATATAAATTCTCATATTGAGTCCATAACAGTATGTACCTGATAAAAACCTGTAACGAGGACCGAGTCATCATAGATCAATCGAGCTAAAATGTAAAAGCTGATGATACGCTTCCCGGATAAAGGACTCAACCACAACTCAGACTTTGGATTTTGCCTTAAAAACTCAAATAATGTAACCTAATTATATATACCCCTATTACTAACCCTGAAATTAAAAATAAAATAAAATAAATATTTTAACAGGCTGCATCATAACAAGATTTTGAAAGGGAATAGCTATTCTTATATATTTCCACAAGAGGGCAATAAACTCACATTTGCTTCTTCTCTTCAAGGTTCCCATAGTTACAGAATTTTGTCATAACATCAAACACACCAGGACCAAAACAGTGCCTATTAGTCCTTTGAATAGCAAGAAATGTTCCCTTGTAGATGTTTTATAGAAGAGGTAAAAACCTGATTTTTCTCCTTTTTTGCTCTTCAACTGAATTCAGTAAATCAGAAAAATAGAAAAAAAAATCCTCAATATGTCCTTGGTAAATTATTAAGGACAAGTCATGGATGAAATATTATATATCATAACTAAATCACTGTTATTGAGACAATACACATTATATCATATTTAATAATATCCTTCTAAAATATTTGTCAGACAATTTTTGTTCAGAAGGTAAAATCAAGATGAGAATTAATAAATAGTAAATGGTACAAGAATGCATTTACTTAACATTCTCATAAAAGTCTAAGTGTTCCTAACTACACAGTAAGTTTTCTGTTTATTTTTGTTTAGTTTTAAAAGTTTCTAAAAGTAAAATTTACTAGTTAAAACAATTGAAGCAGGATTCTGCGTCCTACTCCTGATCTAGGTACTATAAATTTCCTAAAAGTTATTTTTTCCATCCTTCCTTAAATGACAATATTAGGATTATGGCCAGTATTGTTCTTAGGTTCTCAGGTCCACAGGAGCCCTTAGCAGGCACTACTATCTTCTCTCTGATTCCCACAGTATTGATTCCATTTGGAAAATCAGAAGGCAACGTGGAACAAGTATTAAGCAAGATGCTTACATTACGGCTTTGGATTGAAATTTTAAGGAGAGGGGGAAACATAAATTTTATTTTTTATTTCATTCTTTTCTCCGGTATAAATTTGCTGTCACAAATGTCAATAGGTGCAGCTGTACCATTCCTAGGTGACAGTTGTGCTTGTCTTGAGATCAGATATAACAATTTTACTGCTGAAAAGGATGGCAATGTTTCTTTTTCCCAATAAGACAACAGAAGCTGACAGATATTAAGAATGGATTCAACATTTGCAAAAATCTCCATAGTCAAAGAATTTATTAAATAAATTTATACCTTTATTTACAGTAAGTAAAACAGTCTTTGAGAACAAACAACAAGCAAAAAGAAGTCTTCCCTGTTCTCAGACACAGACCCTCTTCTCTGAAAGTTACTTAACTTATTCTTATATATTTTCCTTTCTGCCTAACATCCCTACTCCCATATCCTGACCAGAAGAGCCCTTAGGTAGCCTAGCTAGATTTTCCAGTCTTTCCCATTTAGATCTCTTTTCTAGATTCCGCCAATCTAACCTCCCTCCCTTAGGTAATTCTATCAAAGCTTCTTGTACGTCACCTACTTTAGGGGACACATCTCTTGAGCTCTAAAGGTCTACCCCTTCCTCAGTACCAATGCTTTCAGCTTGCGTCCTCACTAGTGTTTGTGTTTTCCTTTCTCAAAGAAAAAAAACTTGCGTGTCACATTCCCTAACAAGAAGCTGGGCCTCCCCCATGAACCTGGAAGGTCTTATGACTCATGTTTCAATTGCCTTAATATTTCCGGTGGCTGGCAAACAGCAGACACTCAATAATTGCTTATTAGATGAAAAAAAACACATGTCTAACTTGGTAACAGAAAGAAGTATTTATGTTTGCCAACAAAAATTTAACAAAACTAAATTAAAGGGCTGGCTTTCTGTGCCAAAAAAAGTAAAACAAACAAGAAGGAAATGAGATGATTTAGCTTAAATAGAATGCTGGGGAATGAAACAGTAGCTTTATAAGAGGTTGCAAAACAAATGAGGGACGGCCACCTGTGCATCACCATTATCGCAGGGCGGAGGAAGTGGATGTATTCCCATGTTACACATCAGCAAACATGCTTTGATAGCGAAGGTTATGAGAAAGGAAGTGAGGCCCCAAGGAAGGATGGGCTCTGTTCCTTGGAGATCTCTGGGGACAGACCCTCCTACAAATTTGCTGTGAGTGAGGGGGATTCTAGCTGGAGAAAAATGGGGGCTAAATCTTTAAGGCTTCTTACAGCCTTTTGTCCTTATGCAAGGAGCCGAGAGTTTCCATTTACTGAAATTTCTATTAATCCATGAAAATGTAAAAATGAATATAAGGAAGTAGGACTGGAACTGTTATCAAGAGCTAAAAATCCACAGAGATAGAAACCAAAGTTACCCAAACCACTCCTGCCTAAGGCTGGACGAAACTAGAAAAATGCTTCAAATTATCACTTTAAGGTATTATAATTCCAGAGCCTCTGTTGTCTGCAACTCTAGTTTAAAATCTTCCGCAGCACAATTCACAATTACAAAGACGTGGAACCAACCCAAGTACCCATCAATACATGAGTGGATGAATAAAATGTGGTCTGTGTATACCATGGAGTATACTACTCAGTCAAACAAACAAACAAGAAAACAGTTAAATAATACCTTTTTTAACAACCTGGATGGAAGTGGAGACCATTTTTCTAAGTGAAGCTTCACAAGAATGGAGAAACAAACACCACATGTGCTTGCTATTAAATTAGAACTAATTAATCAACACCCATGTACATATTTGGCATTAAAACTCAATGGAAAACAAGTAGATAAGCGGGGGTGGAGGGGTAAATTCACTCCTAATGGGTAAAATGCACACTATCTGGGTGAGGGGCACACTTACTAGTTTGACTCAAATCGCACAAAAGCAATTCATATCACCAAAACATCTGTACCACCCGTAATATTCTGAAACTTAAATACAAATAAAATCTTGGTTTGTAAAACATAAAAAAGAAAAATTCAAACCCATCACTGATTTAAAATTATTTCTTGACACAAAATAGGGATTTCTACTGTAGTGCATTAGAGATACAGAAAATAAGTTACTGAAAGAACAGTACAAATAAATTTTTAAGCACTTACTGAAGTCCATGGCATGTTGACAATGCAACAAACGAGGCAGGGTTTCCTCGGATATGGCCCTGGTAATAACAGTGCTCTCCTCCCTGAAAATAGAAATAAAGGACGTAAGCCTTTGCCATCACAGGGAGCATTAGCTGCATCATTTTATAGGCGGTTTCTGCTAACACTGCACCTCTGTATCCAAAGCTCTGCAGTATTTCATTATTGTGATTAGTGTTATCAAATTATTTCTAACAGAATTATTCATAAACAGTCCAGGTGAGGTGACTCCAAATTAAAAGACGGGGAAATAAAAGCTGATTTAACTTTCCTTTTATGTAGGTAATATTAAAGGAACAAAGAAATCGATATTGAAATAGACATGTGGTCCTAGCACCAAAGTAAGTTTAATCATCTGTTTCCCTAGTTATCTGAGATTCAACCTTGAGTAGCAGCAAAGCAATGCTCTCACATACAGCTAAAAATGAATATAAACCCTCTGAAAGTCCCTGAATTATACTGATGGAGGAAAATGCCTGTTTTTACAGTGTTATATCAAAACTTGCCTGCCATAGAAACAAATTTTATACTATTGTTTGTCTTAAGCCAGGAATGGCTTGACTGGTCAGCAGCCTCAGGCAGAGTTTGAAATTATGAAGTTTCTTCTAGCAGCCAGTCACATTAACCAAAACCTACTGAGACTTAATATTTTTTAAGTATTAAATGTTCCTGGAAAAGGAAATAGGGCAAATCTTCTGCCATCTTAGGGCGTTACCTTTAAATACTTGCTACTCAGAGTGTGGTGCAGAGACCAGCACCAAGGAGCTGTTACCAGGAGCTTGTTAGAAATGCAGAATCTCAAGACTTACCCCAGACCTACTGCATCAGAATCCGCATTTTAACGAGGTCTCGAGGTGATTCATATGCGCATTAAAATTTGAGAAGTTCTGTTCTAAATGACCTTTCCCCCATTCTCTCACTAATCTTCTATTTCTTCAGTAGCTGAAAGCTTCTAATTAAATTGACTCACTGAGATGTGAGTGAAATAGGAAGGACCGATAGAATGGGTGGTTTAAAGGGGCAAATGTGACTTACTTTAGTTTGGCTTAAGGACTAACCCTACTTAAAATATTTAGTGGAGGAGAGAGAACAGGAAGACATGAAGAGCTAACAGGGCTGAAAACATTTTCTCCACCAGAATTCCAAGGACAATAGCATGCCTAAAAACTGCTGCTCCTCCTGAAATAACCCCAAAGAAGCTGGTGAATCTCAGCTTTGGGGATAAGGCAGCAAGTAGGCAAAATGGCACACAATGCTATCTTTACCCAATGATGCCCCTCCAAATTCCCAGGAGAGTCCCTGAACTTAAAGAACTGAGGATTGTGATTAGATTTGATGGAGAAGGAGAAGATAGGATGGTACTTCACATCGGAATCAGACATGAGATGGAACTTAAGAAGGCCACTTGGACTTGAGGGCAGAAAAAAGTGCTAGACAACAGGACACGGAACACTGACTGTATGAGGAGGATCACTGTAACACAGACGTTAACTGCACGTGACTGTTGAGTGCCTTCCTTTACCAGGTGTGTAATCCCAAGCAAGTGAGAGAATCCGCCTGTGTCCCAGTTTCTTCATCTGGCCCCTGGGGATATTTACCTCATAGGGTTGTTATGAGCATTAAATGAGCTAATAGGCATTCAAGGTTTAAAATAATGCTTGGCTCCTGGGAAGGAGTCAATAAATGTTCACTGCTATTATAATTACTCTGCTGCTCTACTTTAATTTGCATATACAATCAGATTAAATTTTCACTTATTAATCCTACAAAGAATCAGTTATCCCTATTCTGCCTAGGAGGCACAATTTCTAATAGCCAAGGTTATCTACCTGGGAAGTTGCTGAGTACAGACAAAAACTTTATGTGAATATAAGGCCTGTGTTCTTTCCCTGCACTATTTATGAGTTGAACCTAGACCTATGGGTTATGCAATGTAAATCTAAATTTTCTCCTAGGCAGATTTATTTTATTTTATTATTTTATTCTATTCTGTTCTGTTCTATTCTAGTCCATTCTATTCTTTGAGTAGGGATGGGGTAAATTTAACAGAAGTTAAAATATCTTCTGTTGAGCTGTTGGACTGGTGAACTATGCACAGATTAGATTCTAAGTACATGAGAGGACATTAAGATTCAGATGACTCTGATTTCTGGACACATCTGACTGGACCAACCCTCTAGCTTTGTACTGGCCAGGCGTGAAAGATCAGTAGTCAATGAGGTAACATGGATAGACAGAGAACTCTGTCTTTGTTTCCTGATTTTGGACAATAACTAAACCAGTCAGACCTTCTCTTCTTAGAAGTCTAAGACTCACAGTGAACACTAACACATAAGAGAAGCAGAAACAGAAGATAACTGTAAGAAATAAGATACCAGATTAGGAAACAATGGGAGTTAACAGTAATTGAATGGGGGAGGGGTGTATCAGTGGCAAAATACAGAAGAATTTTTATAAATTACTAACATTTTCTTTAAAAAATCAACTCTGCCAGGCTCAGTAGCTTAAGCCTGTAATCCTGCACTCCGGGAGGCTGAGGCGGGTGGATTGCCTGAGCTCACAGGTTCGAAACCAGCCTGAACAAGTGTGAGACCCCATCTAAAAAATAGCTGGGTGTTGTGGCAGGCACCTGTCGTCATAGCTACTTGGAAAGCTGAGACATGATAATCGCTTGAGCTCAAGAGTTTGAGGTCACTGTGACCTATAATGCACGGCGCTCTACCGAGGGCAACAAAGTGAGAGTCTATCTCAAAAAAACAAAAATAAAAATAAAAAAATCAACTCTGGAAACACATCATATGAAATCATAAGGAGGACAACGAATTCATTTTTTAAAACATGCTTCTATTATATTGGAGAGAGTTAAATAGATGATTAGATAATAGAAAACAATCTTTCACTAATTTCTGATTCTGAAAAACAGGAGTCAATCCAAAAACAGCATATGATCAGGAGCCATCTGCATAAAAGCCTAACACTGCAAATGAACTGAAGAGCTCAATATGGTTGAATCAGTTTCAAATGTTTCCATGACACTTCAAGAGAAGCATAAACACCAGGGGGAAAAAAATCTCCTCAAACTGAACTTCTACAATTTAAATTTTGAGGCTCTCAACTGGTAGCGTAAGTAATTTTTATTAATAATAGTGGAAGTTCATTATTGCATTGTAATAGTTTTCAGGGATTATCCATATAAGCCAGTAATTATTTAAACCAAGAAGTAACAAGATTTGGGGGGGGTTGGGGCTTTAATGCCAGAAGTCTTCTTTAATTTCCATGAATAAATCAAATAAATTTAATAGATTTTTTTCCATAATTATTTTACCTATTATTTTTAAGTAACACACACACGGCATGACAATTCTAAGAATTGAGAGGGCAGACGGTGCAGAGTAAAACTGTTCCCCTCATCCACTCCATTTAACCGTAGTTTCCTTCTAAAATGTAAGCATTCTTGACAGATTTTGTGCACTGCGTCATGAATAGTCTAGACATGTAGATATAGATAAACACAAATAACACACACATCCCTTTCAGTACACAAGTGGTTTTATGCTCTGCACACTGTTTGGACTTGATATTTTCTCCTTAGGGAAAGCTTAGCATCTTTCTATATCAATACCTTATTTTTTATGGTGGCATCATATTCCATTATAGGGCAAACTATAATTCAAACACTCCTGTACTCATGCACATGTAGATAATCTTAATTTTTTGCAGTTTTAGTGGAGCAACATTCTTTCATATATTTTTGTGCACTTCAGTCAGTGTATATGAAGGAGAGGCTGCCAGATGTGGATCTGGCAAGTGAAAGAATAAGTGTACTTTATAGTTTAATAAAAGGAAAAATACAATTGTATATCTTTGTACTTGTATCTGTGTTAAAATATGCCTTATACATAAAAGTCATAAAACTGAATTTTATTAAAAATTACAGATTCCAATGAAGACCACTAAAACCAACCTTCTTAAGTCTCGTCAATTATAAGTGTTCTCCATATCTTCATGGGACTTCTGAGGAAGCCAAAGGTATGTTGTATGGCGGTAAGTATTATATATATAAAATCTAAGACAAATGTTGTAGGGAAAGAAAAAAGCCAGTACATCCTAATAGAGTTGGGCTCTTTATTTGGCTGCCAGTCACAGCTTTTTTCCTTATCGTCTCCTTTGTTCCAGAAATAAATCCATTGTCCTTGAAACTTTCTTCATACTCCATATTTCTTCATACAGTCATAACAGTACAGATGCTTATTTTTAGCTAATTAGATAGTTATAGCTGAAAGAATATCCACCTCTATAAAAATGAATTACATGATAGTTCACATATCTATTAGTTTATCATCCCAGTGGGGGGTGGGAGGAAAGCTTACTGCAATTTTTATTCCAGGGAAATCAAAATAACCATTTACCTGTAAAACTTAAAGACATATCACATTTTTATTAAATAGCCAGCAAGATCTCAAAAGAAAAGCAGAACTTATATGATGAGATGGTAATACAAAGGTATTTATGCAGCCTGGGCTATAAAATAATGAAAGCCCAATAGAGAGAACCTGTACAAGTAAAGCTGTGAAGCCCCCACCATTCTTCTCTCTTATCAAAATCTGCAAAGTGAACTCTGACAGTTCTCAAATGGCCCAGGACCACCTCCTCCACAAAGCCTTCTCAAATTCCCTCATCCCTACAGATTACTTCCCACTAATCTCTCTTTCTCTGAATTTTCATGCAATTTTTTAACTGCAACATCTCTTTCTACCTGCATGCCTATTTATATCTTATTTCCCCACTAGACTATTGTCTCCTTTCAGAGAAGCATATTTGCCTGATTTATGTCCATTTACTCTTGTGTTCTGTTAGCAAAAGAGCCTCTTTGAATCTCAGGTTCTTCATCAATAAATGCGGATAACATCCACCCAAGCTGCCTCACAAGGGTATGCAGGAGATTCCATAAATAACAACTAAAGTAACTGGAAACTGCTATATAAATAGGTGAGGGGGGTTGGTCAGGCAATATTTATAAAATGAGGGATGCTATAGCGTCCCTTGAGCTATGACTCTTACACTTTGTTAAAACTAACAATTCAGGGCGTTGATTTATAATGCAGATTATTATGTCTCTTGCCTAGAAAGTATGTTTAGGCAGCTCGGAGTTGAGACCCAAGAATCTGCTGGGTACCCAAGTATTTTAACACTACTTCAAGTTTTTCCCTACTCCAGGAATACACTATAAGCCAGGGAGCTTTTAAAACTCCCAATACCCAGGCTATCCTCCATACCAATTAAATCATAATCTCTGGGGACAGGACAGAGGCATCAGCATCTCTTTAAGTCCTCCAACGGACGATTCAGGGTGGCTGCAGAGCCAGGGAACTCCTATACAGAGAAATGCTGCTCTGCAGTTTCCCAAAACTGACTCCAGGAACCACCATGGAGGGCATTCTAACCCAACCGCTTCCCTCGGACCTACTGGGTCAGAATCACCAAAGAGGTAATGCCTCAGGATTTTTACAGTTGCAAAATGTTCCCTAGGTGATTTTGATGATATTTGGAATTGTTGAACTTAAAATATTCAACACCAAACTATCCCCGTGTAGACAGTAACAGAGAGACAGATCTTTCAGAGAATGCAAGTGTCTCTCATATCCTGGGCATTCTGCTTCGGGATCTATGTGATAGTTCATGATGACTGATGAGAAAACATAGATTTAGACGTTTTCCACACCCAGGTATGCCTGATGTATACCCAAGCCTCTTTACGCCATTTGGTTTTCAAAGGGTGGCTTTCAGCCCAACAACATCAACATCATCTCGTCAGAAATGCAAATTCTCACACCTTACCCTAACAGGGTGTCCAACCTACAGCCTGTAGGCCACACGCAGCCTTTTTTCGCTAGATCTCACAAAATATATGTATGATTTTTCGTTTTAACTATTCAGCTTTTGGTAATGTTTGTGTGTTTACTGTGTGCTCCAAGATATTTCTCATTCTTTCAATGCACCGCAGAAAAGAAAAAAGGTTGACACCCCTGCCTGAGACCATGACCATGGCCCCTGCCTAACACATGTGGGTTAGCCAGCCCTCCATGTAATTTCACTGGACTTGAGAACAAAATTCACAGCTTCACACTTACAGCTGCCTCTGATTCTGAAGCTCCTCACCTCTGAACCTGCTGAAATCCTACACTAGTTCCTGAACTGTCCTTCTTTAAGTAGAAAGGATATAAGCAGATATAGCTTTTCTCTACTTTTTTTCTTGTTCCTCAAAAACCAGTTAGCTTTATCAGAATAAAAAAAAAAAAAAAAAAGGAAGGTAAGTGGTGAAATGGGGAATATGTATGAATTTTGCCACATATGCGCCAGTAAGGGCAGGGCTGCTTTTTTGTAGGCACTGGTTATAAGATGTTATACAGAATGCTTTGGACTAGATTAAAGACAGTGATCAAATGTCTGATTTGCCTATCTCAGGAATTTCCCAGGATGCTATTCTTTCAGCATCTGTGAAAACCACAGGCAAACAGAAGTGATTTGGTCAGCATAAAAGGGCAGGGCTAGTGAAGACACCTCCATATCAAAACAGCCTCCTGCAACCTCAGTCCTCCTGCTCTGCTCCCTGAGTCATGGCCCTCTCACCCTCCATTAGTATAAATCTTAGAACCAGCCTCTGCCACGCAGATTGCAGCTTGTGCCAGTTACCCTCCTTCACAAGTGAGACCTTTCCTCACCCTGCTCAGGTACCATAGTTCTCAACCCTGAGAGCACATTAGTATCACTTGGGAGCTCTTAGAAAAAAAAAACATGCCCTCACCCCATGCCAATTACATCAGAATCTCTAGCTGGTGGAACCAGGGCATGTTTAAAATCTGCCCAGATGATTTCAACAAGCTGCCATTGCTGGGAACCTCTGCTCTAGCCAACAGCACCTTGCAGGAACTATATCCCTACCCTTGAAACCTACTGCACCCTGGATTCCTCCCAGGGTTGTGCACTGCCAGACTTATGTCTATGGCTGAAAGGCTGCAATCTATTCCACCAGGAAACTGCCTAAATCCATGGATCTATAATAGTACCTGTCAAAAATCTTTGCCAGTTTATAACAAAATGAGAAAATTCAGCATAACACAATTTCTTTTTAAGAAAGCTATATGTATTTAAGTTTTGAAAACTGCATTGTTCTAAGATTAGTTCCCTATTCTTTGATTACTAAAAATATCTATTTTTTCTTTTACAAATAGGCTTTTTTATTTTGAAATAATTTTAGATATACAGTAAATTATGAAGATGGTATAGAGAGCTACAGTGTACCTATCACCTTAGTTTTTTCTAATTATTAATGTCTTGTAGTCCCTTAAGTGTTTCATCAAATCCAAGAAACTGATTCTGGTATGTTACTGTTTACTAGACTCTGAACATTTAGATTTCACCAATTTTTCCCATTAATTTCCTCTTTCTATTCCAGGATCCAATACAGGGTACTATATTGCATTACTTGTCATAGTCAATAACTGCTACAATTCATAACAATAGTAAATAATATTTAGATTTTTTGAAAGGGTTGTTTTTATATATGGCAAAATAACAAGATTGACAACCCTATATTCCTATATAGGGGAATTGATCCTCAAAATTTGCTTTGTTAGTATACTGACCTACAAAATATAAAAGTTTAACTTAGAACTATTGATTTTCAAAAGACTTTAAAAAGTACCTTTAGAATTAACCTAAGTAATTGATTAAAATGTAATTTATAATATAACCTATAGAAATAATTCTGAAAAATTACTCAGTAATATTTCACTATAATAAAATCTAGAACCCCTTGTAGCATGAGATTGTTATGGACTAGCTTTTCAAGGATATTTGTATAGTGAACAGCTTTGGAAGACACTGACAGTTTCCTTCCAGTGCAAAGGGCAGGCATGATTACTTCTCATTATAAAAAAGTTAGGTTTCCTAAATTCAGAATATTTTTCTAGTAACATAATGTACTGTATGTGCAGGTGTCACCTGGCCCTTCCCTCTGTTGCCCTCTGGGAATCAAGGCTAATAGTACAAATGTTAAGAAAATGCTGATAATCTGGCTACTGCAAAAGCCATGAGTAATAAAGTCCTTTGTCTCTGACCCAGGAGTCTCCTGTCTCCTGCCAACACAGATGAAATAGTCAGCAGCAGGCTAACACTTATCAACTTGTATGTAGTATATAATCTAGGTCTCCACAGTTTCTGAAACTTCAATTTCCATTCTCCCTTAAAAATTGAGAGATGTTAAAAAGAAGGCTCTATTCTCACATTTCCATTTTCCTGAAAAGCAAAAATCAGCTGAAGATAAATAGGGCAAACATTGCCCATTCTATCAAAGCTAGCCTGTCCCTCATTTATACTACTGCTTGATACCTGGAGTATCTGGTTTGCTATCCCATTCCAAGGTACAATTGTTCAAGCAGCCACCAAACAATTCTCACTCCAATATGTAAGGCAAAACCATCATCTAGAATATCCATACTATTTTAAGATTCATTGATGAGTCCTGAGATTTTGGAGTACAGTCATCAAAAAGAAGACATCTTAAAAACTAAAAACAAGTGAGCATCACAAGAATGGAGAAGCAAGAATCCTATGTATTCAATTCTGAATACAATTAATGACCTAGTATACAGTGGGGGGTGGGTGAAGGAGAGAGCAAAAAAAGGAAGGGAGGGAGGAGGTGGGGGGTCATGGTAACACACCTTTTGGGGGCAGGACACAATTATAAGAGGGACTTTACCTAACAAATGCAATCAAAGTAACCTGGTTCTTTGTATCCCTAATGAATCCCCAACAATAAAAAAAAAAAAGCTAAAATTCTCAATAAAATCTTAGCCAATGGATTACAGCTTATCATTAAAAAAGGCATACATCACAATCAAGTAGGTTTCATCTCAGGGATGCAAGGCAAGTCCATAAACTAATCCACCATATCAACAGAAACAAAAACAAAGACCGTATGATCCTCTCAATAGATGCAGAAAAAGCATTAGATAAAATTCAACATCTTATTCTAATTAGAACTCCAAAGAACATAGGCATAGGCAGCACCTTTCTTAAACTGATCAAGGCCATCTATGACAAACCCACAAATATTATACTGAATGGAGTAAAACTAAAAGCTTTACCACTCAGAACTGGAAGAAGACAAGGTTGTCCTCTATTACCACTGCTAATCAACATAATGCGGGAAGTTCTACCAATACAACCAGACAAGAAAAGGTAATAAAGGGCATCCCAATGGGGGCAGAAGAAGTTAAACTCCCCCTCTTTGCTGATGATATGATCTTATACTTAGAGAACACCAAGACTCAACCACAGACTCCTGAAAATAATAAAAAAATATAGTAATGTCTCAGGATATAAAGTCAATGTCCACAAGACAGTAGCCTTTGCATATGCCAATAACAGCCAAGACAAGAAGCTAATCAAGGAAACAATTCCCTACCCAGTAGCTTCAAAGAAAATGAAATACCTAACAAAAGAGGCGAAGGATCTCTCTAAGGAAAACTATGAAACCCTAAGAAATGAAATAGCAGAAGATATTAACAAATGGAAGAACATATCATGCTCATGGCTGGGAATAATCAACATTGTTACAATGTCTATATTTCCTAAAGCAATCTACCAATTCAGTGCTGTCCCTATTTAAATATTAACATTATATTTTCAAGATCTGGAAAAAAATAATTCTTTGTTTTGTATGGAACCAGAGAAAAACTCATATAGCTAAGGCAATTCTTAGTAATAAAAACAAGGCTGGGGAATTAGCTATCATACTTTAGACTGGACTACAAGGCCATAATGATCCAAACAGCATGATATTGGCACAAAAATAGAGACATAGACATCTGGAATTGAATAGAAAATCATGAGATGAAACTAAAATCTTATAGCCACCTCATCTTTGATAAACCAAACAAGAACACTCAATGGGGGAAAGAATCCCTATTCAATAAGTGGTGCTGGGAGAATTGGATAACCACGTGTAAAAAACTGAAACTGGACCCGAACCTTACTCCAGTCACAAAAATTGATTTAAAGTCTAAATCTAAGACATGAATCAATAAAAATCTGTGAAGAAAATGTGCGAAAACACTTGAAGATATTAGCCTGGGGAAAGACTTTATGAAGAAGTCTCCAGTGGCAATTGCAACAACAACAAAAATGAACAAATGGAACTTAATTAAAGTGAATAGCTTCTGTACAGCTAAGGAGATAACAACCAAAGCAACCATCCTGGGAAAAGATATATGCATATTATGAATTGGACAAAGGTCTGATAACTAGAATCTACAAAGAACTCAAATTAAGCAACAAAAAAAGATCCAACAATCCTGTGTATCAATGGGCAAGTAAGATAAACAGAACCGTCTCCAAAGAAGACAGACGAATGGCTAACAAGCATATGAAGAAATGGCTAACAAGGATATCAGATTTCTCTGATAATCATCCCTAATTATTAGAGAAATGCAAATCAAAACCACTCTGGGATATCACCTTACCCCAGTGAGAATGGCCCACATCACAAAGACTCAAACCTGAAGATACTGGCGTAGTTGTGGAGAAATGGGAACACATTTACACCACTGGTGGGACTGCAAACTAATACAATCAGTTTGGAAGGAAGTATGGAGAATCCTCAAAGAACTCAAACTAGACCTCCCATTTAATCCTACAATCCCAATACTGGGCATCTACCCAAAAGAAAAAAAAAAATCCTTTTACCATAAGAACATTTGCACTAGACTGTGTATTATAGCTCAATTTACAATTAACAAATTGTGGTGACAACCTAAATGCCCACTAACCCAGGAATGGATTAATAAGCAGTGGTATATGTATATCATGAAATACTATTCATCCACTAAAAAGGATGATGACTTTACATCTTTTGATGTGATTTGGATGGAGGTGAAATACACTCTTCTTAGTAAAGCATCACAAGAATGGAGAAGCAACAATCCAATGTACTTAATTCAGATATGAGGAGAATTGATGCCAGTATATGGTGGGGGGAGGAGAAAGGAGGGAGTGGTGAGAGGGAGGAGGCTGTGGGGATCCCTGTATGGCATGCCTCTTGGGGACAGGACACTATTCTTAGAGGGACTTTACCCAGCAAATGCAAGTCGAGTAACCTGGCTCTTTGTACCCTCAATGATTCCCCAACAATAAAAAAAAAAAAAAAAGAACTGAACATTAAAAAACAAAATTAAAAAAAGATAAATCTAGCCAACAACAAAGAAAATACTTTCATTTAAAAGATACATGGCTTCTGTTGGAGAGGAGGGAAAAAAGAATAAGAATATTACTGTAGTAAAAGTTTCCACAAGAAGAAAAATGGAACTGTAAACCGCTGGATATAAATAAAAGTGATAAGGAAAGAGTCAGTCTTATGAGAAGATGGTGAACACCATGAAATATAGAGGTTATAACTTTTTTTATGAGCTCATGAGTTAAAAATAATAAGCCCACCAAACTTCTTACTTTTAAGTAAAAAACAGTCAAGAGAAATTATTTTTCAGTTGTCAGGTAATCACTGCATATCCACTAATATAAAAAATATCTTATCAAATTATTAAAAAAAATGTAGGTTCCCACAAAATGTTTGTCAGCAATAAATTACTCTTAATACAGAACGTACTTATGAGGTTCCCTGAGATGTAGTTCTAAATTGGGAGAATAGACAATCGATATGGACCACATACACTGACTATATTATTACAAACTCATAAAATTGTAACTCTTTCCAGGAAACCACTACATCATTATACATTTTTTAAAAATAATAAAATTTAAATGTGTTGCTCTACATAGATTTTTTTTTAGCACAAGGAATGTATATTACTTAAAACTTTATTCTGTAGTTGACATTAAAAGGAAGTAGTTATTAAAAGGAAGAAATATAATTAACCAAAAGACAGTCACAGACACACAAAAAAAACGTATTTGGGAATCCTTAAAGTATAAGAGTTTTGCTATATCTAAAAATATTTTTTTGTTGTTTTCTTACTTTAAATAAAAAAATAACTACATGAGCGTTGAGGTAAGAAAAAAAGGAAATTGTTTTTTTCTCCACCTTTACTATGGACTTCTCCTTTAATTTCACTTCTAACCCATCATACTCCCATCTATGTGTTTTTCAAAGAAGGATAAATGGAAAATTTCTAGCTACAAAAAAAGATCCAATGCAACATCTATCTTCTCTTTTGGACCTTTACCCTCACACACTTGTGCTTGTCAACTCAACACTAACCATTACTAATCACATTTTACCTCTCCATGAATGACTTTGGATTAGCACAAGATACAAAGAGTTGACTTACTAAAGAAGAATTTCTCAAACAAACAAACAAAAGAAGAACTTCTCAAACAATATCCTTCAGGGAAGGCAAATTCGCATTTAAAGTTGTAGCTGATCAGTTGGAGTCCCAGCGACGGGAACAACTGGACCGAGCGGAGGAAGACATGTTGCTTTTCGTGGAGGTCTTCATGTGGCACATTAGGGTGAACGTGCTGCTGCCAGCAGGTAACATTTAAAGGAACTGGTTTAAATCCTAATGCCAAAGTATGGCAAGAAATTCCTACTGGAAGTACTGATGCCACCCCAGTAACTCATGGAACTGAAAGCTCTTGGCATGAAACAGCAGCCACATCAGGGTCTCATCCTGAGGGTAAGACAGAGCCATCATAAGGAATATGAAGTAATGTATTCTCCATCTTGTGAAAGCACAAGAAATACTACAGGCATTGAAGAGTCAACTGATGGAATGATTTTAGGAATAGAAGATTTGGGTTACCAAATATATGATGTTTCTGGAGAAAGCAACTCAGCAATTTCTACAGAAGACCTAAAAGAATGTCTGAAAAAACAATTAGAATTTTGTTTCTCACGAGAAAATTTGTCAAAGGACCTTTACTTGATATCTGAAATGGATAGTGATCAGTTCATCCCAATTTGGACAGTTGCCAACATGGAAGAAATAAAAAAGCTGACCACAGACCCTGATCTAAATCTTGAAGTATTGAGACCTTCTCCTATGGTACAAGTTGATGGCAAGGGTGAGAAAGTGAGACCAAGTCATAAGTGTTGTATTGTGATTCTTAGAGAGATTCCTGAAACAACACCAATAGAGGAAGTAAAAGCTTTGTTTAAAAATGAAAACTGCCCCAAAGTGATAAGCTGTGAATTTGCACACAATAGCAACTGGTATATCACTTTCCAGTCTGACACAGATGCACAGCAGCCTTTTAAATACTTAAGAGAAGTTAAAACTTTTCAGGGCAAGCCAATCATGGCAAGGATAAAAGCCATCAATACATTTTTTGCTAAGAATGGTTATCGATTAATGGATTCTAGTTTGTATAGTCAGCCCATTCACACTCAAGCACAGTTGTCTCACCAGTCTTTATGCAGCCTGTATATAATCCACATCAGCAGTACTCAGTCTATAGTATTGTGCCTCAGTCTTGGTCTCCAAATCCTGCACCTTACTTTGAAACACCACTGGCTCCCTTTCCCAATGGTAGTTTTATGAATGGCTTTAATTCACCAGCATCTTATAAAACAAATATTGCTGCTATGAATATGGGTCAACCATTCCCCAAAAATCGTGCAAAGCCTCATTTTAGGTCATCCAGTGGTTCAGAACACTCAACAGAGGGCTCTGTGTCATTGGGGGATGGACAGTTGAACAGATCTAGTTCAAGGAACTTTCCAACAGAACGGCAGAACCCTACAGTAGCAGGGCATCAGGAG
>CAUYON010019986.1:0-27532 GCA_963573935.1 Arctocebus calabarensis
GTTGTGGCGGGCGCCTGTAGTCCCAGCTACTTGGGAGGCGGAGGCAAGAGACTCGCTTGAGCCCAGGAATTGGAGGTTGCTGTGAGCTATGATGTCACAGCACTCTATCCAGGGTGACAGCTTGAGGCTCTGTCTCAGGAAAAAAAAAAAAAAGAAGTGAACAGCAAATCTCAGCTTTCGAGAAACTGCATGGTGCCCTGCTTTAAAAGGCAAACTATCATTCAGAAGAAGCTTCTCTCTTCCCAAATCAACACCCATAGAGATAGTTCTGTCTGGGTCCTCCGAAAATGGGTCTGGTGATGTTTTCACAAGGTCATCATCACTGATAACATAGTGAGGTCCACAGGGAGAGGTTTTGAAAAAACCTGATGTCATCAGACAAAGTTAAAGGTTTGGGGCCAGGAAGAGGGCTGAGAGGAGTGAAAATGAGATCGCTGGGAGGGAGCAAGTTGCTTAACAGCTAAAACTCTTTGGGCCTAAAGGATGTGCAAAGTCAAAGGCAGCAAATGTAAATGCCTACAGTGTTTTGGCAAGTAGCACCAATAAGGAAAGCTGCTCAGACTCTTAGATTGAGAAGGGGGACAATAAGGAGTGGTGGAGACTGTGGTAAACTAGAGACCACACACCTTACTTAGCTCCAGGCAATTGGTGCCTCCTCTTCCAGTTATAAAGTCTAAAGGGAAAGCCAGATTTTTGTATGAAATCTTTCAATTTGTGTATGTCTATGTACCAGCGTGTTATGTTTTTGTTTTACATTATCCTGAAGGCAAAACAAAACACATCTGCCAGTATGTGATGTCACTCGAGACAGAAGAACCTCTCACTGAGTTTTCTCCTTCTGAAATCACACTCAGAGCTATGGCTTATCCCTGGGCTGGGGCAAGACAAGGTTAAAAGAGGGAGGCAGAGGGGTGGGAACAAAGTCCAGGGATTGAGGGTTAATCTTAAAATGTTCATAAGTGATATATTTGCCTGTCAAATTTCATGACCTTGGGAGGATGAAAAACCACACTTAAAAACCTCATCTAATTTTAGAGCAAGTTACTTGGACATGTGAACACAGCTCACAGGTACAACAGCCCCCTCTGTGATCAAGAGATACCGGATTCCTCCTCCCAACCCAAGAAGGCAGAAGAAAGGTAACTATAAACCAACAGCCCTGAGCTCTTAGAAGATTTGTTTTATAGCCTGAGACTTGAATCTTGCTTCCCACCACCTTTTTGTGCTACAGCATGGAACCCTGCAGAGTCTTTTCTGCCTGAGACAAACACAATGCATGCTACTATCCTAATCAACACATTCTTTTTCTCTTCTGCCTGTTTCACTCAAGGAAATCAGCTTCTTAGCTGGACTGGAAGACAAAACAGATTCATAAATTTACAACAAAATGTGCAACCAATTTAAGTCCTCTCAATTAGAGAAAAGTACTGACAAATTTAAAAAGCCTTGCTACCTGGTACGAGAAAACAGCGGCAACCACAATATCCAGAGAGAAGCCTGCCCTCTGACTCTGACCCCCCAAAACTTTGTTTAAGAAACAGGCTAATAAGATATAATACCCTTGAAACTTTGTTGTAGCACCAGTCACAGTCACAAAGACACGGAATCAACCTAATGATTCAATCATCATTAACTGATGAGTGAATTAAAAAATGAGATATATATACACAATGGAATACTACCCAGCCATCAAAAAGAATGACATAATGTCTTTTGCAGCAACTTGGATGAAAATGAAGGCCATTATACTAATTAAAGTAACCCAGAAACAAACAAAACAAATACCACATATTCCCATTTATAAGAGCGAGCTCAGCAATGGGCATGTGTGGTCATACAAATCAACTCAATGGACTCTGGAGACTCAGAAAGGGGAGGGAGGATGGGAGGTGTCATGAGAAGAAAAATTACCTATCGGGTGCAATTGATATTATTCAGGTGACAGGTAAATTAAAAGCGTAGACGTCTCCATGATGTAATTCAGCCATGTGTCACTAATCCACTCGTACCCACTAAATCCACCTGAACCAAAAAAGAAAACAAGATATAATACCAAATGTTATGTTTAATTTCTGAATGCAGCCTGACCAAAAACAAAAAAACTATATAAAAAACAGGCTGAGGCAAGAGGATTGCTTGAGGCCAGGAGTTTGAGGTTGCTGTGAGCTAAGATGACATCATGGCACGCGACCCAGGGTGACACAGTAAGATTCGGTCTAAAAAAAACTATGAAAAACAACTTTGGTATAACTCAGAAATCTGGGTATGGTCTGGTTATTATTTCATGTGAGTTAATTTCATGAACATAATAATGGTGACAAGGGAGATTACACAGAGCAGTGACTTTGGGCTTTAGCCTCTGCCTCTCGAAGTACTTAAGGGTAAATTTTGTCAATGTCTACAACTCACATGCATGGAAGGACAGACAGATGGACTAACAAGATATGCCACAAATGAGCAACTACTGAATCCAGGTGGCAGGCATACAGGGGTTCATTGTATCATTTCAATATTGTTCACACTTTCTGCATGTTTTAATAAACAAGTTTAAAAACTTGGTATTTTCAGAATGTCAATATTTTAATTACATTAAAAATACTTTTTCAAGAGTATCTTACAAAGAAGCCCCTTATAAGAAATGGGGATAATGTGAGAATTACTTTAATTAATAGTACTGAGAAGGGGACATGATGGCTGGAATCCCTGGGCTGAGGGTCCTTTTCAGAATATCCCTGGACCCCAAATCCACTCCTTCATCTGACTGATAAGGAAACTGATGTTCAGACAGGCTCGACAACCTCCCCCTAATGACACAAGTTATGGCAGGTGAGGGGATATAATCGATCCCAAGGTACATCAGCCCCAGTCCCAGGTTCTCAATGGGCAGCACTACTGGGTTGCCCAGCCTTGCTCAGATATACAGCCAATTGTCAGGAGGGTAAAAGATGCCTTAGCAATTAGCTGTATCATTCAGCCTTGATTCTTTGGAAACAATTCCCCTGGCATACTTCAAATAAATCTCCTCTCCCCTATTCACCTAATATAATAAACTCACACTTACTATAAACAGCATTATTCTGGAAACTTAGAAAAAAGCATATAGGCAGGCATCCAAGGGCCCCTGCCCTAGAAACACCGACACCCCACAAGTTATATGCTGTTGTAACGGACAAATCTCTAAGAGCTGCCCCAAACGGGGTCAACTTCTAAAAATAGTTTCTAATCCTTATATTTCAGTGACAGGAGAAAAAAGTATTATCTCGATAGTAAAGGATTTAAATTTATTGCATAGCTTAAAATGGTTACTGAATTGAAATCATAAAGTAATGAATCATTGCCTGAAAGTCAAGTGATTAGCAATTCCATTGCGTGGAAAACTATTTAGAGATGTCAGATGGGGGAGAAACGGAGGCAGAGGAAGAAAGGAAGGGATAGAGGGAGGGAGGAAAGTTTTGAAGAGTAGCCAAGAAATTGTTCCTAAATGTAGACACTTTGTAGAAGATTAAATTAATTTTTAAGAAGAAAAGAAACTTGAACAGATTTCCTGAGTACTAGAAAAAAATAAAGTTGTCTCTCCATTTCTACACAATTCTTTAAGTACTGTCCTCTGTAAGTAAAGAACCAATACATATTTCTCAATGGTTTCCTAACAGGCGGCTGTTGAGATGAATCAACCCTGGGGTCAACACTTCACCACCTCTGGACTTGGTGAGATGCTCCCGCCATCTCCCAGCACACAGCACGGGACAGAAGCTAGCCCAAGTCCTAGTCCAAGTCCTTCCATCTCAACCTTGATGGTTGATGCTTTATAAGAGGTGAGATTTCTTAGTCACCGCTCAACAGATTCAGAGACATTAGAGCAATACTGCAAACGGTGTATAGGTTTAAGTATGTATGTATATACTCTGGGGCCCACTATTTTTTATTCTTAGTTGCCTTTATTAATAAATGTAGGTAATCAGAGTTCACTACACTCAAGCAATGAGGAACATACGTATACCAAAGAGTCTGAAGGTGAGAAGGGGCAGACACCGTAGACTCGCCCCTAAGATTACCCAGCTAGAAGGACCCTGGAGCTTCCAGTGACTTGCATGGTGATGTAACACAGCCATTGTGGCTGGCGCCTTTTTCGGTCACTGATAACAATTATGACTCTACCCCGGATCTTGGGGACTCATTCTTTAACCTAATCTTGGCATATTCTCCACATATCGCCCGGGCTCCTATCAAACCAGAGCGCTGGCTGCAAACCAGCTTATCATTTCTCATGCAAACTTTTACCAAAAGAAAAAAGGGGAGGAAGAACAGGAAGAAAGGAGATAAGAATAGTTTCGGTGTAGTAGTAATAGAAGCCAACATTTACTGACAACTTACTACGTCCCAGGGATAGTGGTCAACACCGTACATCTACTGTCTTGTTTAATTCTAATCTAAGAGGCAAGATTATTAATGTCATTTTATAGGTGAGAAAACTGAGAATCATGAAGATTCAGCAAATTGCCCAGATCACAGACGTTAAAGGGGCAGAGATAAGAAAGGAATCCAGGTCTGTATAAACCCGGAAACACCCAAGTCTTGCCTACTCTGCCCATGTGGCTTCCCGTGTCATTACTTTTGCCTGAAGACCCCCTTCTCAACTCTTAGCCTCAGCATTAAGGTAATTAAGCCACTCATAATTACCACATGTGGAAAGATGGCTCCATACCTTTCTAGGACCATGTTTAAGGCTTTTAACGTAAGCGTTTTATCCCTCCTACTAGACTACAAAAACAGGAATCATGGGTGTTGTGTAACCCCAAGCATTATCCCAGTTTATTGATTAAAAAGGAATTCTACACTGCCCAGCCCAACAGCCCATGTCAACCACGTTTGGGAGGAGGACTGAACATTTTACGCGTTAAAAAAATACATATTGCATTAGTTCGATAAACATTTATTCAGTCCATAATATGTTCATAATTGTCAGACTCCAGCAGTCTACTTGAACTTGTCAGATTGCTTCTAAGAAGGAAAACTAATGGCATATTTCTTTGGCATCAGATGGAAATCACCACTTAATATGGTTCTACAAATGACAGACTTCAGGCATTTTTTCCAAAATCTCCACCCAAAGTCATGGGGGATACAGTTGGAAGGCTCCCTATTGCAATGCCATAGTTGCCAGAAAATGGAAAAATCCAAGAAATATGGGGCCATGGAACAGGGTTCAGGGACTGAGGGCAGCTGTTGATCCGTGCAAAGATCAAAGCTGGGCAGAAACCATTCTCGGGTTTACACAGCTGCATGCTTGTGCCAGAGCCGTAAAGCAAACACGATCTGGACGGGAGGGAAAGGGCTTGTGACTGGGAGTGTGTGGGTGTCAGTGACTCCCCAGGACATCAAATGAATCCAGGGGCCTGGGGAGCCGCCTCACTCCAGGGCTAGAAAAAGAACCTTGTCCTCATTCTCAGTAAACTTTCCCCAGTTCAGCCTTCCAAAATACAGTCAGAAAAAGCAAAGAGAATCATTAGCAAATAAGCAAAAAAGTTTTTCACCAAAAAAAAAAAAAAAAAAAAGGGAATCGGTCAAGTCTTAATAATCTCAGAATGAGAGGCTCCCTTTTCCCGCTCATTGGATTCGGTTGCTGCGTACAGCATCCGAATGAGACCCAGAGCTCTCAAAACTCCTTCAGGTACGCGAATTCCTCACCTAAATAATAACAAAGCCAGATGTTACCATATTTTTAGATACGAGTTGCTGTACAACGCAGAAACACAACAGCAGCGCCCTGCTACCATTCGGATTCATTAAAAATAAAATCATCTCATAAGCCTGCAAACGTTGAGTTTTACTTTTTTTTTTTTTTTTTAACATTACAAAACTTTCCTATTTCCCCTGTGTACCCAAGTATAATTTCTTTATGTGGTTGTTCGCAATGTCTTAAACTTGATATACATGTAATACTAGAAAATGAAAATTTTATATATACATGTATATGAATTCCTTGTTTCATGTATTAGAAAACAATATGTTTTGCTCATTAAAGGCGCCAATATAAACGCTATAAACCATGAAATTACCTTTGAGCCCTTCCTGAAATAACCAGTTCACAAACAAATGATCCATGCAAAAAGGCAAGGGGAAATTACAATAATAAGACTAAGTTACATTTTCATTTCGGGATTTTTATAATGTAAAAAAGTATTATTACCACAAAACCGACATCTGTGGCAGGTACATCCAATGTGTATAGAAAACACCAAACAATACAGATAGATTGAACAAAGTAAGTTCAAAGCGGGGTTTTACCTATTTTTCAAATGTGACAGAGAACTCATATTTACAACAAATTGTCTCAATTAAAAAAAAAAAACTTAGTTTTGGCTTTCTCACCGCGGAGAGCCAGTTTAGAAGCAATGATGGCAAAAGCATTTTGCTAAAATAACTGTGATGCTTTTCGTAACCAAGAAAATAAGAGTCCACCCTAGTAATGAACGAAAGAGGCCAAGGAGATCAGAAATCTTACCCATGAGTCCATGCTCTCAAGCTGAAATTAGCAAAGTCTAATGTGAGACCCAAACCAGCAGCACCAGCATCCTCTGGGAACTTGCTAGAAATGTACACCTTTGGGTTCCACTCCAGGAGTTCTAACATAAAAACTCTGGGGGTGAAGCCTGGCAAGAATGTGCTCGAAAAAGCCCTCCACGGGGTTCTGGCGCATGCTTAATTTTTGAACCAGTCTGAGTTTGATAACTGGTGATGCAGATAACGGTGTTCTGTCCTCTATGATCCTACATAGACTCTGAAGTGGTTCCTCCGCCACCTGCTCGTTCCTCCCTAACCAGAAAATGTCATCCAAGCCAGCTGACTGGCACATCTGTCTAGATGAATCCATGTCACTCTCTCTGCTCTAGTATAACTGACCTGCAAAGTGGTAGGTGACACACCTCCAGCCAAGACCCCTAGAAATAAGTAAGAGCCTTGAGTTCCGACAGAAGCCAAGGGAACATGAGACTCCTGGATACCTTCTGGGTTTTAACCACCATCCCTACAATGGCCCCCACAATACCTATGACAGAGGCCAGGATGACTCTGCTCTGGACAGGGAACAATCCAGACTTCTGGATGAGGCTTACCAAGGCATCGTGGTGCCTTGAAATGTGAGCCCCTGCTAGGAAGCCACGTATCTCCTGTGGATCGTTCAGGCACTCAACAAACACTGGCAGAGTTCTCTCCCTCCCTCCCTCCCTTTCTTCCTCCCTCCTTTTCTTCAACCCCTCCTTTTTGTTGTTGTTGTTGTTCTCTTTTTTGCTTCATGCTAGGGACATAAAACTGTATGAAACCACCCCTTTGTGGAGCTCGGTCTAGTGGGTGATGCCCACGCACACAGATAATGGCAACACAGTGAGGTTAGGTACTAAGTGGGCTTAGAGAACTACGTATAAGCCGGAGGGAATCACACGCCCAATGGAACTTACAGAACACGCAGAACAGAATCTTACAGAACAAGTAAAAGCCAGCAATACTGGAAATCTCCCGGGCCGACCATGAAGGCCAACACTGTCCTGAGCAGATGAGGCTCACCTCCTGTGCGCCCCGGAGGGCAAGAGGGTGCCTGGTGTCTGCGTCTCCTCCCCCAGCCCTGAGCTCTGCACAGAGAGCTGGGTCAGGGCAGAGAAGCGTGAATGGACAATGCTGGGGAACTCCTTGAAGAAAGTGAGCCCCCGAGGCACGGAGGACACTTGGGGCTCCATCTGAGCATCCCACACGAGGAGAAGAGGAAGCTGCCCACCTGGGCACCAGCCGCAGAGGGTGACTGAGCAAGAGGCACAGGACTGGGGGGGGACCAAAGGTCAGCTGTGAATCGCCACTCAGGGAGGTCTTGAGTGAAGACCAAGGTTCCTTTGTGCTTGGATGAGGTCCTGCCAGAACTGACCCCAGAAGGCTGCAGCAGACATGCCGCTCCACGACCCACCAGCCAGGGGAGGAGGAAAAACAGGTGCCCACCCCGCACCTGTTAGAGGGGAAGCCACGTAACCCACTGTCTTAGAACCATGAGACGGAGGGAGAGACGAAGCCTGGGAGGGCAGACATGTAACCCAGCAAAAGGACACTGGGCTGTCACAGGGAATATACCAGAAGAGGAAGGATCTAAAGATGCCGGGAGACACAGTTATAAAAAGGAGCAGGGGAGACAGCGAAGACAACCAATCCTTACTGGCTGCTCATGGAGCACTACGCAGCTCCCTGGGGGGTTTACGATCGGTCTCCTTGGGGATTCTTACAATGACAGGAAGAGGTAGGTATGGGATCTGTGTTTTGTGGTTAACAAGGGGCTCAAACAGGTGAGGACACTTGCCTGAAGCCACACAGCTCTAATGAAGGCAAAGAGGGAAGTTTTTGTCTCAAATCTCAATCCAAAGTCCAGGAAGCCTGGAGCCTGAGTCAACAAGAAGAAAGAAAGGGGGCGGCACCTGTGGCTCAGTGAGTAGGGCGCCGGCCCCATATACCAAGGGTGGCGGGTTTGAACCCAGCCCCGGCCAAATTGCAACAAAAAAAATAGCTGGGCATTGTGGCAGGTGCCTGTAGTCCCAGCTACTCGGGAGGCTGACTAATCACCTAAGCCCAAGAGCTGGAGGTTGCTGTGAGCGGTGACGCCACGGCACTCTACCAAGGGCAACAAGGTGAGACTCTGTCTCTTAAAAAAATAAATAAATAAGAAGAAAGAAAGAAAAGCTCAGATGCCTTAGAGCCGTGATCTTCAACCAGTGTCTTGTGAAAACTTTTAAGTTATTTTTGAAAGTTCAAAGCACAGTAAGTTTTTTATTTATTTAATTTATTTGTGAGATGGAGTCTCCCTCGCCCTGAGCAGAGTGTTGTGGTATCACAGTTCACAGCAACCTCAAACTCATAGTCTCAAGCGATCCTTCTCCCAAATAAACACTGGCCATAACGCCCAGCTAGGTTTTTCTATTTTTTCCTTAGAGACAGGGTCTTGCCTTTGCTCAGGCCAGTCTCAGACTCCTGAGCTCTGGCAATCCACCCGCCTCAGCCTCCAAGAGTACTGGGATTACAGGGGTGAGCCACCACACCCGGCCTTTTACTCTTTTTTTTTTTTTTTTTTTGAACAACATAAATTAAGCGTGCCCTGCAAGTTTAACTATAGGTTCAAGTGTGCAGTGAGTTTAAAAAAAAAAAAAGTTGAAAAACACTGCCTTAGAAGTAAAAGTGTCTGGTAAGGCAGGCCAAGAATGGCCGAGGAATCAACAAAAATAATGACTTTACCAGAGTGTGCCCACCAAGGGGAGTCTCCGTGAGGCTCTGAAATTTCCTAACATCCTGGCAGGATACCTTTGGCCTACATCACCGGCTTGCAGACTCTGAATTGGAATCTTCACCATTCACCTTGGACTACCTTACAAAGCATTTAATGAAGTTCATGTTCAGCTTTGCAACTGACATCTGTCTGAAACTTGTGGCTCTTCAACAAACAGCCCTCCAGATACTTTGGGGTAAGGGCGGCACATTTAAACTTAATGGAATTTCCTGCCTTATTTAGCAATGGCAGAATTGTTCCATCATGTAAATGAATTGGGAAGAGCTTATTTTTCCTTCCTTTTTAAAAAAATGATATCGAACATAATCTTTCAAGTAATTCCTAATTTAAAGTGTTCTAAGTACAAAAGATAATTATTTGGACCGTATAAATACTGCATGTGTGTATTATGTGGGTGGCATGCATGGCTGTAAAAAATATGTGGCTCTGTTATTTTCTTAAAATTGCTGTGTTGTTACCATTTTTATGGGGTTAATTAAAAGACCATAAAAATCAATTCAAACATGTTTGGAAGCAGATTTGCAAATTTCATAAGCTGTGTTCAGTTGTTAGGCCAAAGATTAGAGAAAACGGCCGACATCTATGTACTCACAGCTTTAGTGTCATTCATTCATCCATTCATTCACTTATTCACCCAACCAGCCACTATCTTCTCCTATGGGCCACGGTCTGAAACAAGAGTAGGCCCTGTCCTCACAACACTCTCAGTCTGGTGAAAGACAGAAACTGAAGAACACCATTTAGCTAGTGTTTCTGTGAAGAACCCAGACAGTAAGTGTTTTCAGCTTTGAGAACCACAACATCTCAGCCACACCTGCTCAACTCAGCCTCCGAGAGAAGAAAGCAGGCGGCCACAGACAAAATGCCAAAGCTGAGCATGGCTGTGTACCAATAAGAAACGCACTTACAGATACTAAAATCTGAACTCCATGGATTTTCGTGTGTCCTGAAATATTATTTTTAGACCATTTTTTTCAAGCACTGCAAAAATGGAGAAACCAGTTCCAAGATGGCTTCACGCTGGTTCCAAGCACTGGTCTTTGATGACTTTTCCTGCTCCCTGGTGGCCTTGGAAAAGTGCTCCAAACTCAGTAGTGCTAATTTCCCTTTTCCCTTACAGCCATTGTGTAACTTTGTTAAAAAGCCAAATCGATGCTTTTTGAAAGTCTGAAAGAATGCTAGCCCACTGACAGAAGCCCGCAGATCCAAGTGATGACCAGAAGGGCAATTTTCATGGTCAACTTCGGAAAGTAAGCAAACTGTGGCTTCCGACGGAAATCACAAGAAGCCTCCCTCTTATTCCCAGGTTCCTCCTCTGGCCCCGACTGCCGAGTGTCAGCCACCACCAGCTTAGGGACAACAACAGAAACACACCTGGGTTCATGTGAGTGGCCTTCGGTGGGCAAATGTTCAAGCACGTTAAGGTTGTAATATAATTGTAATTAGAGAACATGCTCAACCAATTAACCACAAATATGCTGTTTATTTGAAAGGCTGCCAACTCCGTGAAACGCAGTCAAAATAACATTAGGCTGTGGTCCTCAAGCAAAGAATACACACTGAATCGAAAGATGGATCAGAGGGAAAAGGCCACATATAAATATTTTATCTGATAGCTTATGAATATTTCTTCAAATGCCAGATTAAAATATGTCATCTCAATTTCCCGTATGTTTACTTGATGAAATCAGGTGAAGTGAGTTCATGACCCTGTTGAAAAACATCATAAACTAAAAAGAGAGAGAAAAAGTCTATTTTATAAATCTTGGCAGTCAAGCTACCCTAACACTAGCCTAAGTATAATGTAAAGAAGAAACGGAATGGCAATTAGTAACAAGCCCTTTTTTTTTTAAAGGGGTTTAGAAACTTCTCATTATTCCTCGTATCTTTCCTGAAGCTGTCTAGGAATTTCAGAAAATTTTAACTTTGCCTTAGCAACTAAATAATAGAAGGTTTGTCCTAACTTTTCCCTACAAAAGAATTAAAAAAAAAAAGGACCTAGTTGTACAATTTGTATATATACAATTTGTACTGCTGTAAAAGCATATTTTGAAAAGTGCTCCCTAAATAATTAAGCTATTCCTTTTACCATACTTCCTATATTACAGAAGTCATTTTCCCACCAAGAATCAATAAGTCACCCTTCACGTCAGTCTTTTTTCTCCATTTAACGGAATGGGCTAAAGTCCGACACGGCAGGTTACATTACCTTTGAATTATGTGTGTAATTTAAAATTCAAAGTACTGCGCTAAGGAGCTTTTTAGACTGACCACGCTACACTCTCTTCATAAATATGGGCCCTTGCAGACCCTTCTGACAGATTTACCGAACAACAGCAGTTTGAAACAGTTAAGACGGTGAGCCCTACAGGAAAGCCGTTCTCTGTAACAATGCCACAGGAACAATTCTCTTTTCAGAAGAAGCGCAAAGCCAACCGCCGTACATCACTGGCCAGGAAACTGTCTCTCTGTTTCCAGATTAATGGTAAAGCCGCTCTCAAGCATCTTCACTTTAATTACAAATAAACACGTGGGCCGAAACTGACAGATCAGCTCAGAAGGCGCTACCTGGTCAACATTGCTCAGTGAGTTTTCTTTGACCCATTCCAAGGCTTAGGATAACATTTCCCATGCAGAAACCACACAAGGGTATATACTAAGGAGACTGTCATCAAAGACATCACACAAGGGGGAAACATAGAAAGATATTTTGATTGAAACGTGCAAGTGTGCACACAGAGCAATTACACGCTAACATTTTCATAAAAGTGACCTTACAAGCCTTTCCCCAAATTTGTGGGCTGATGATGTACTTCTGATTATAAACAGACGGCAATGACCTCATTCGTCAAGAAAATAAAAATAAAGTGACCACTGAAAATGTCAGCAAATATTCTTAAATTTGCTTGGGGGCTAATTCATGCTTTAGGCCAGGAAAACTTTTCAAAAACAGCTTTTATATACAGCCCGTATTATTTCCTTCGGGACCTCCTCAAAAGAAGCCGACCATCCTAGACAGAATAAATGAAAATAAGACTGTAACACGGTGTTTTCAAATATTGGTATCTAGAAAATACAATAATATATATGACAAACTTGGACTCTTAATGCTTTTTCTTTACCTTTCGGTCAACTTTTCTATTCCTGTCACCAAAGGTGGATGGTGGAACCCAGCACTACCTTGGAGCCCCCACCCCAGGTGGAAGGTGGAAGGTTTGTAAGACCAGTGCATTGCAGGAGCTGCCGCCCAGGTCCTTCCCACTGCTCTGGAGCCTAACAATGCCACCCCCATTCTTCCTCAGTACATTCTTCTGATGACCATACACCTTCCCTAATGAGGAACAATCTCAGGCTATGTGAGATTACCAAATCACTCTTACACGTGCCTTCTTGGGGTCGTCCAAAACTCAACTTCTCCTTGCGTAGTTTTCTTCTTGCCAACTTAGCATTCTCAAAACAAATCACTGAAAAAAGCTTCACAAAAATCAGTAGCTCTCATTTATTGAACTTGAACATCAGCATGGCCTGGAGCTCGGGGAAAAAAACAGACTGGCAAAGTTCTGTTGGCAGCAGCAGGTGAAGTTTTACCTTCCAGCACCCCACGATCCCGGCAAGACCTCCAGCCAGGGCTGCCTTCCACTCTGTTCCAGCCTGACGCCCTGACCGTAGGGCTACCAGCTGCTGACGCGCCTCGTGCTAACCGAGAATTTGTAAGAAAAGCAGAACGTCCTGCTGGTTGTTAGTTTTGCATGGCAACATTCAACAATCTCGAATTGGGAGACCCCTAAGGATAACTTTTTTTTTCCCTCCCTACCCTCAGGGTGACTTTTTTGTGTCTTCTTCTTCTAAAACTTGTTTGGATTTTTCTCCCACTTGGAAAGTGTAGCACCCCCCCACCACCTAAGCGATGGCTACCATGGCTTGGATGGAGTAAATCACGCTGATAACGGCCTATAAATTACGTCCTATTGTGGTTACTTCACATAAAAGGAGGTTCTAGTAAAGAGAACTGACACTCTGGGAATTTTCTCTCTCAGAAAAAGCTTACATCTAAGGAAGCAAAATTTGTAAATATTAAGGGGAGATGTTACAATTGCCCTGGGCTCCCCTAGGGTGGAAAGGTTTGGCAGGACTGTCATGGTGGAAAGCACCTGGAAGTAGGCGTGGCTAAGAAAAAAGGGACAAGAAATACATTTCTTCTCCGTGGCAAGAAAAACACTTTACTGCTGTCAACAGGCTTGCTGTTTCCAAACAAATGTCATTAAAATAACAACCATGATTACTGCCACCACCACCATGACAAAATCAGCCCAACCTAGATGGCATTCCTGGGAATAGATCAAAAGTTACTTTGATTAACAGAAGATGCTGGTCTTCATCAGAACGTCTGAGTTACTCATCTTCATCCTATCACTCAGTAATGAACTTCATGTAACTATGTGCTGTTCAAGGGGGGGGGGGGAGAGTAAACTCATAAATAATTCAACACCCCACCTCCTGCCAGCTGATTATATACTGTTCATGTTTCACTGGCCATATTAAATAAAAATTAAAAAGTGTTTCCTTTTTTTATTTAAAGACCCAGTCTGTGTTTGGCAGTGACCATGCAAAGTATCTTGAACGTAGGGGGCATTCAAAAAGAGACCATTGCTTAAATTGCACACTTAAAAAATATTCACTACCAATAGCTAAACTTAAGGGGCACAAAGTTAGTTAAACCTTAGGGAAATGTTGATCTTAAATAGTTGTCTCTGAGACTTTGGTGTGCAGGTAGAAGGGTTAAATTTAAGGAAATAAAACTACATCTCAGCAGCACCCATAGCTCAGTGGGTAAGACACTGGCCACAAACACCAAGGCTGGTGGGTTTGAACCCAGCCCAGGCCACCTTAAACAACAATGACAACTAATAGCCGGGTGTTGTGGCAGACGCCTGTAGTCCCAGCCACTTGGGAGGCTGAGGCAAGAGAATCGCTTAAGCCCAAGAGTTTGAGGTTGCTGTGAGTTATGACTCCACAGCACTCTACCAAGGACAACATAGTGAGACTTCGTCTAAAAAAAAAAAAAAAATGCATCTCTATAAAACCTTCTACTGGGTGGCATGATGCAAATTAAAGACAAGTTTCCACTGAAACTTCAGAAAGAGGCTGCACTAGTTCCTTCAGACTGGTACATTTAAAAAGGCCAACACTAAACACTTCTTTTTATGCATCTGTGGATAATTAATCTTCAAAATTAAAAAAGAAACTTAGTAACAGATTAGAAACACTCATCCATTGAAATGATCAGAAATAGTCTGGTCAGCAAGGTTTCTGCTGAAAGATTGGACTTAAGTCAAAATCAGAGGCGGTGGCCCTTTGGCCTGGTCCAGGGCCCTTCCCTTAATATTATGAATCACCCAATTCCCTGTCAGGCCACTGGACAACAAAGCGCACTTAGAACCCTTAACTTCTTTAGAAACAAAACAGAAAAAGCAGAGGAGCAATCATGTAACCTTTCAGAGACAAGGGCACAGACTATTCCTTTGTTCGATGATGACAACATAATTCTTTCTGAACTAAATACACCGTGCCTTTAGACTAGTAGTGGATCAAAGTTAAGGATATTTGGTGATTCTAGATGAGAGAACTTGCGATGTGCCACAATTCAAAGGATTCGAAACCAGGTTGGTAACTGGTTAAAGACCACGCTCCAACTACTTGAACTAATAGTTCGTTTCAAAAGACGTCATCAAGATTTAAGGAGAAGGGCTGGGCATGGTGGCTCATGCCTATAATCCTAGCATCTTGGGAGGCCAAAGTGGGAGGTTCACTTGAGGCTAGGAGATCAAGACCAGCCTGAGCAAGAGCAAGACCTCCATCTCCACAAATAAAAGAAAAATTAGCCAGGCTTGGTGTGAGCCTGTAGTCACAACGATTTGGGGAGCTGAGGCGTCAAGATCACTCACACCCAAGAGTTTGAGGTTGCTGTGAGCTATGGTGACGCCACTGCACTCTAGCCTGAGAGGCAGAGTGAGATCTGTCTCGGGGGAAAAGAAAAAAAAGAAAAAGGTTGTAAGGAGAGTCATTTATTGCTTAGGCATTTAGAAATTAATAATAGTTTCAAAAGAAAAATAGAAAAGCTTCGCCATCTGAAGCATCAATAGAGAAATGCATCTTATTTTACGGTCCTTATAAAGGCCATAGCCAGTTCTGACGTTTTTCAAAATTTCATATTGTTTTTTTGAATGCCAAGGTTGTGCTTAGCACATCCTGTTACATTACCAAATGGTCAATTCCCTCCCAGTTATTGAGAGAAAAATCAGAACATGACCCCAAAAGGACAGGGCCATTAGAGAAAGGATGGTCAGTACATCAAGCAGCTGATAAGATTAAATGAACTGGGGGGTGGGGTGGGGGGATAAACAGCAAAGAAAATATAAAATTGATTTTAAAAACGAGGTTTTTTAAAAATAAAGGATAAATTAACTGTGGTTATAAAACTAACTTACCTTAGGATAATAGAGTAGAAACAGCTTAAACATTCTTATAATAGTTATATACATTGTTATATTTACCACGGTCTAATTGGTATGGAGTAGGTGAAGAAGATTATTCATTGATTCATTGTATTTTATTTCAGGAGGCTTTTGCACGGGTGCTTCCTTTTACTTTTAAAAGTCTGCTCAAATATAATGCTAATAAATCACACCAAAAAATGCATCCATTAAAACCAAGATTATGTTTTTATTTTTAAGGGCGGGGAAAAAAAATCACGTTCTAAAATCCAGCAGTCACATTTTACTTAATTACAAACAAAGACATAGTGCATTATTTTTCTGTACCCGCAGCGACGGGAGGAGCGTAATTTTTATTGCATGTTAAGTTTTCACTGAATCACAATATTATTAAGCTTTAAATCAGAAGATTGGTTCCTTGGGCTAAGTATAACAATCCTCGAAAAGTAGAAGGGGAGAGGGAAAAAAAACACCTCATCTGGGGCTGTAATATTTGCTGAAAAAAATCTACTTCAAAACATTAATCAAATTTTTCGCCTACTGGGCAACCATATGGTCTAGCAGCATGTGAATCTCACAAACTTGCTGATCTCCTGTAACTGGGTGCAATTAATTACGCTTGCTGCATCCATCTCTTGGATTTTCGCCTTGTGAAAAAAGTATTTATTGCAACAGCTTTTACAAAACAAGGGAATGAAAATCACAATTGATTAATGAGCTGAATGGAAATATTTCCGTTAGCAGATTTTTAAAATGAATAAGGATTAATACCGAGGATGGAAAGGAACACACCTCGAGCTCTCCGTGCACTTTCCGGATCCCCCCAAAAAAGGTGGCAGGATAGTGGGCAGAGAGGGTGCTGGGAGTTCTGCCATGCATAATTCACTAGCAGGCTTTAGGTCGCAAGTAATAAAGCCTTAAAACTGGCGAAGTAATAAAGAGGTTGGCTTTACAAGATACTATCCTGTGAGACAAAAAGCTTGTTCCTTGATTTGAAAACACAGATATTAAACGCTCAGTGGGTGAGGAACGTTATGGGCCTGACAGAGGAGGGGAAAAAGGGGCTCCTAGAAGTAGCAATCTACTTTGTCCTTCGCTATTTAAGGCCAAAGATTGCCGCACATATGGTCCGATTACAGCTTTAACACCTCTCCATAAAACCAACCATCCAAGAGCAAGTCAGAATGGTGTCACTGTCCTTCCCTGCTGGCTGAAGGAACAAACAAGGCGTGATTGCAACATCTTTCCCCACCAGTGTTCAGGCATCACTCACATGACTTTCTTAACCATCAGCCGTCGTCAAGTCCACCCTCACTGAACTTGCTTCTAGATATGGACTAGACTTCCACTTCCTCCCTCCTTGGAGCAATGGTGGACCAAAGGCCGGAGGTCTATTGAAGCAAAAGCAGTTATACCTTGCCCCTTTTCAGAACTGCCCTGTGGGTTTAAGACCACCCTCGGGGGGAGCCCAGCATTAACGATGTTACCCCCACACACATCCTTATTTCAGAAAGATCAGTTCCAGCTTCTCTAAATAGACAGCAAAGGAGACAGCCTCTGACATTTTACTAGTTGTTAAATTCCTGAGAGATCTCAAGGAAACAGCACAAATATAAACACGGTGGAAGAAATGCTTAAGTTGATAAGACCCAATACTGTATCATTCTCGCAACTGACACAGAAAAGGGCTGTTTGGACTAAGCTTTTTATTTCGATTCTTACTGCTAACTTTTCTCTTTAGCGTGTCAACCATATTTAAGGTTCTTTCCAGGAAATTCTGCAAAAGGCTTTGCTATCATTTCGTTAACGTCCACATGGTGTGGCCAATAGATGGTTTCTCCACTAGCCTTTTGTTTGTTTTGTGGAAATGTCCAAAGGAGATAAAAATTGTCTGTGATCGCCTGAAAGATGAGTATCCCGGAAAAGGGTAACGATGCTTCACAAAACAAGGTCTTAGCTAAACGATACTTGGAATGAAGCCATTTCATCTCCAACAACTCTTCACATTTGCGTCCTGTGTTTTTGTTCATGTATGTGTTTGAAAATTTTGATGTAATAGACAAACATAACTTTGTGCACTTCACACTAGCACGCCATCTCGGCGGGCAACAGACTCAGAAGGCCAACGTTTAAAACACCTAAAAAGTAACTCTTAGAAGTGTTACTAAAATCATTCCAGTTGAGAATCAGAGCTGGTTTATCACCAAAGAAGCCCCCGTTTTGAAGACGCCACTATCTGGTGAAAAGTAGGAGGAAGTTACTGGCATGGGCAGGGCAGTGTGAGGGTGGCCGGGGTGGGGGAATCTACTGGGAACTGGGTGGTCCGACACCTTCAACCGGTGACCCTACAACGTGTGCCACTACCCATCACGTCTCAGATGATGTCTAAGCTCCACCTACAAGCAATGGTTGTTGGCTTAAAAGTTTAAAGAGCTAACAAAATGTTTTAACGAGATACAAATCTCAGAGATCATTAATCAATATGTTCAATGTTATTTGTGATAATTCATCATGACATGATATTAATGGGTTACTGTACCCTTCAGAGGTGAGATTAATGCAAATGAGCCGCCACAATTAACTTTACTGCTCCCAACTCACAGGAATGGACAGATGATTATAAATGACAACTATATGTCAATTACAACATCCAATAAAGTGAAGCTTAGAGAACAATCCATCTCCTTTTATTGCTCTTCCTTGACGCTGCTGAATTTAGCTCAACCCACTGTTGTCACTATGTAACCATTGCTGGGGGAGGGGAAGGCTTCATTTTTTTTTTTTTTTTTAATATCTCAAAAAATGCTTCAAAAATGCCCATGTAAATGTGTTTTGTAAAGGAGGAGAGCCACAGGAATCCAGGAACAAAGGCTACGATGCTACGTTTATGTCAGCATTCATTCTACGCAAGTTAAAGAAAATTCTGTCTACTTTCAAACTGTAGCAGCAAGACCAGCAAGGAAACAACCTACCCAGCTGCGTATAAAATATTTACTCAATTAAAAAAGCAAGACATTAGCACAGCATCCTGAAAAGCCTTGAGTTTCACTAAACAAAAGTTATTTAAAAATCACTCTAAGTAAATAGGTCAGCAAGTACAAGGAAGGTACGAGGCTGAGGGCGGAATGAAAGGTTTGATGTCAACTTGGACTCCTGTGCCTGGGATGTTGGTGAACGCTCGGGGACAAGTCTTGCTTGTGTAGGTCCCTCTCACCTGGATGACGTGCTTTTTGAGAAAATTCTCTCTGATGAAGATGGGCCGTCCCACCTGTTTCCTGCTGGGCAGGTGTGTCCAGAGAGGCTGTGACATCCCTTGGTGGGTCACAGCGACCCCTTCCTGCCTCATCTGAGAGGCTAAGCCCAGACCGCGGCCTTCTTCAGCAAACGTTGGCTTCTGACTGCCCTGCTGGGCAGTCTGATCGGCACCTGCTTCGTGACAAAGTTTGCACTCTAGAGCTCACCATGGGATCAGGCTAACGCCGGTCTTCAGCTGAGGCCACACATCCTCGCTGGACAATTTCCCTGCCCTTTGCCAATCCTCTTACTCCCTTTCTGAAAGCACTTATCCCCACCACCACCAAATCACTTAAACAAGAAGCCCGCCTTGAACTCTATTTCCAGGCAACAGAGACCAAGGCAGATATCCATGAGAGGGAAACAGGGACACTCTTCTAGTGGCGCAAGTTACAAAGACCTACTTCTTGCAGGTCATTGATAAGAGACCATCCATCCCACTTGCTCCTTTTTGAAGTCCTACCCAGAAAGGATTCCTTCCTTTCATGTTTTCAGAAACATGAAAAAATAATATTGCCACGTAAAATCATTCACTGTAAAACCATCCCAGTGGATCAGGGAAACCATAGATGTGTCTGTAGGGGATGTTTTTCCATGGGCTTCTGTTGCCAAAACAGACCTGGGTCTCCTGTGTTCCATGTCGAACAAGGGCCTTTCAGTCCAGCCTAGGCTACCCAGGCTGGAGAGAGCCCCATCCTCCAGGGCCATGGCAGATTCAGAGGTGGGCACTGCTTCCAATTAGGCCAGTCCCCCATGGCTTTGGAGTCAGGGGTAATGGGGAAAAGAGCTGCTTGGTGCCGGGGCTAGTTAAGATGAGAAAGTGCTCCTCTGCCACTTGATCTTGATCTCCACTCAGAACATTCTCTTTCAAGAATATAACACATAAGAGATAAAGGAAGGGATCAGACAAAGACAGGGGCCTTCAAACCCCTGGAAAAAGTTAGACTTTAAACAGGGATTGGCAAACAACACCGTGGGCCAAATCTGGACCACTGCCATTCTTATAGAGCCCAAGGCTAAAAACGCTTTGCATTTTTAAATGGTTGGGGAAAAAAATAAATATTTTGCAACACATGAAAATTTACATGAAATTCAAATTCCAATGTCCATAAATAAAGTTTCATCGGAACACAGCTGGGTGAGTCGTTTCCTTGCTGGGCCTTGCAGCTACAATTTGAAAGCAGACATGGCCCAAAACTTCACAGATTGTCTACGCCTCCTTTCTTACTGCAAGGGGAGGGGTGAGTAGTTACATGGCCCACGGAGCCAAACATTTTAATTACCTGTCCCATTACGGAGAAACTTTGCTGACTCCAGCACAAAACTCTGCATTTTGTGAGCCAGTAATGACCCTTTCCACGTAAGTTAGTTTGAATTTGGACTTTTCCAAATGTAAGAGGAAACTCCTGATTGACTAGAGTCTATTCTAGGCCCTCACTTACCCCCCCACACCTCCACCAATCTGGTAAGTTTGCTGAGACTCTATCAGTTATGAACCAATATCTAGACCAAGCTGTTTCTCTCACTTGATACTGAAAAGTCATTGCATTTTTTGCTGACTGTCACAAAAGGAGTGATATGTTAATCTTAAAATGTGAAATACTTGTAATATCTACCATTCCAACTACCATTCCAAAAACTGATATATAATATTGATCATTAAAACTGATAGGCAATTCTGGGCCCAGCCACGGAAGATAAAGTAAGCTAAGTGGAGGAGGAAACTGTTTGTAAAAAACTGTACCTGAAAAACATATTTAATTTACAGTGAAATCTCGCCATGCCAAATTGTTCTCCCAGTTGGGTAGAGCTTGCCATGATTAGCTTTAATGGCCTGGAACATTCCAGTCTCGGCTCACGAAATCCAGTGCCTGGTGAGGACAGAGTGTGATTTTGATGACTTTTACAGAGGATCAGAAAGAGGGGAAACAGATTCCTTCTGGGTTTCCTGTTTTCCATTAGGAGATAACTTCAGGTTTAAATTGCTCTTCCCTTTCCCCTCTGTACTCACCTGTGTCCCAGGGCAGGCATGTGTTTCCATCACAAAAACAGACCTGAGCTGTCTCCCCAGACACATCAGTTCAGGCCAGTCAAGAGAGTTAGCAAGAAAGAGCCAAGTTATTCCCTTTTGTAAAGACACAAGGGTATCTCGCTTTTCTTTTAACAATATGAAGATAACTGTAGTTCCTTACCACCACCAATACCCAACATTGGATTCTAACGGGTCTGTTACACCTCCCTTCCATTCTACCTGCAAGGGCTGATGGCAGGAAGGTCCTCCTGGATAAATCACAGGGTCCTCAGCGGGATTTTTTTTTTTTAGGGAATGAAGCCCCCCATCTAGCATTTCATTCACTCTCTTTTGGGAAACACCCTGTCACAAATGAGTTCCTTAAACTAGAGAAATTGAAATTGATTTTTTAGGGCAATAATTAACCGCAGAAAATAACTATGAAAGGTTTCTTATTAATTATTTTCTGTAATATGCTTTGGGAATACTTTTTTCATGAAAGATAAAGACGAAAGTAGACACATTTTATGATCATATAAAATATTATTGGGTTCATATCTTATATGAGAATAAAACTCATTTAATTTGTAAAATGCCCAGTATAAGAGGGAGGGGTCACTGCTACACACACACACATACAGACACATATACAAACACATTCACACACACATGCATTGGTTTTTAAGACTTTTAAATAGCCTTTTGTAAAACAAAATATTTCTGTTCTTTTTTTTCTTCACGTATTACTGCCTTAGAGCTTTTAATACAGTTATTCTATTTTAGTTCCCTGTAGTGTTTCTATTTGCTCAAAAAGAAGGTATTTTTCATCTGAATTGAGTGTGACAGGGAACTCTGGTGACATCCTCATTCTTTTCAGACAATGGAAATAGTTGTCACCAAGAAACTTGTTACCACCCCAAGGAATGAACCAGCATCCCTCAGACACAGACTATTCAACACATGTGTGCACACACACAACCAAACACTTTTTTTTCATTTAGTCCCCTGAAAAGGCCTACATTGTAACCTCACACTAATCAAGGTAGAAGTTGAACCCTATATAATAGATGTCGTTCCAGACAGTACGCATCCTTCTGATTATCAAAGTAGAACTCAAAACACAAACAGTCCAGGAAATGCCCCCCCAAAAAAACAATAATAGATAAGATTATTCAAGGTCTTTTATTTTTCCCTTCTCTTGGCGTCTGAAGAATTGTTAGTCTGTACTATTTTACCAGGGAGGGGTATTTTGTTTGCTTTCCTTTAAGAGACAAACAGGAAAAAAAAAAAAACCAAAAAACTGTGCAAAAAATCCAGTCAAGAGAACAACGTGAAACTGTTTCTTAAAGCATTCCAAATATAAGTTTTTGCTAATTAATTAACAAATTCAAGCTGGTTAAATAAAACCTTCTTCCAACACCTCCTATTTAATTGCAGTTCGGCACCAACAAATATATATCAAAATTATAGTATTTCCCCTGACAGGAAGCGCCTTCCTTCCACGCACTATTATGACTCTCTGCAGAGTAAACCAGAATTGCTGACAACCTTGAACACTGCTACAACAATATTACTATACTTGGCAGAGAAGTACCCTTGCGGCAAGAGAAAAGCTGTAATTTTGACTGTCACTTCACATTACACTAGATATTATTTCACTGTACACACACACACACACACACACACACGCACTCACAAACTCTTAATAGACTACAGCTTTCACGCAGCCTCCCTTTCCAATATAAATGGTACTATAATACCAGCGACCCACCAATGGGATCCCAGTGAGAAGCAAATATTTTGCATTATGAAAACATCCTCCAAAGATGTCTTTTAAGGGATATTTCATTCCTTTGTCCCCCACTCACACCCGTTAACATCCCAGCATCAACTTCCTAAGATAATCACTTTGGCTATCAAAAGGGTTGGTGGGCATCTGGGTTGTTTCCACTATTTGGCAATGGTAAATTGAGCTTTGATAAACAGTCTAGTATAAATGTCCTTATGATAAAAAAAAAAAAAAAAAGGAATTTTACTTGCTTATTTTTTTCAGCCCCACCCCCCACCCCCAGGCAGGGAGACCAGGAGGGACAGAGTCATTGTTAACAAATTCTAGGCTTAAAAATTTCCAGGATGTGTAGCAAAGGTGGTGCCACCTGGTTGCTAATCTGTTGGACAGCCTTCAAGTCCCTGAGAGTGCAGAATTTCCGGATTCCCAAAACTATCCTTTTCCTAGCGTTTATTTAGCTTTTCTTCAGTTAGTGCAACTGCAGCGGCCACTGGTAAGGTCAGGGCCAAAGTAAATGGCGCAAACGCGAAAGAGTCCCCGCAAATCCTACAAAAACGCCACACTGTCCCAGCCAGAGAGCAGCGCCTGTCTTTGCAGAGAGCTAAGTGCAACATATGGTTGCTTCTTCCCAAGCACTTGGAAGCAGATTGGGCCAGCTTCCCTACTGCGCCCTCCCCTCCTCCCAGCTTTGATTTACAAGATGCTGTGTTAATATCCCCTCTTATTTGTCGGGCAAGGAATTCTGTGATGTCAGTAGGAGCTCCAGATTGAGGACTCTCTGGAATCCAGAGCACAGGTCACCAGGATGAATACGTAGGTGGAAAAAAATTACAATTTGCCCCAAGGAGAGAAAGCTAGAAATGGCAGCTGGGCAGGAAAGAAAGGATGCTCGCAGCATCTTTTGGTAAGTAGTTCACCCTTTACATAAACCTGGCTGGAAATGCTTGGGAAAGCAAGCCGTTCAACAAGCAAATCAGAGCTTCCTTCTTTACTGAATCTCTCCCGTCCTTCCCCCCACACCCCAGCTCTTTCTTCTTTCAAATTACTATTTCAAAAGGTTTAAATAAGACTTAAACTTGTTGTACTGAATCAAGAGAAAGCAAACAGCAAACTCCTTGCCCTCCTCCTTAAAGAGAATGTATCCAAAACTTCACCGGCTCTGCTGACCGCACCAAATTTAACAAGGTTCGCAAATGAACTACAGTAAGTTTCCCACAGTGACACATTAATAATAAGTTCCTTATCCCATCTATCCCAAGCCATGAATATGTAATGTTATAAAATGAGTCCTTTTCACACTACAGAACCTCAGACGTGAATAAATAAAAACTATCCATCACAAGCCTGTGAAAAATTAATGAGAGTTCAGAGACACAGGGAAAAACGGGGACCAAGGAGAGACGGCCGGTTCATAAAAGCCTTCCTAACTTTCAGATAGTAAATATCCCAGCCCCTGCCCCTCACCCCATCTCCAGGTGAGTATGTGAAATGAGTTTCATGTTTAAAGTCCTGAAATCTCCTGCCGGAAGCTACTGGGGAGGGCGGCCACATGGCCTCCACTTCCAGCCCTGGGAAGGTGATCCCAACTGCAGCAGCAAAACGGGAGTTTGTTTATTTAATTTTTTATCATTCACAGCCAGCCTACTCGCAGAAGGATTTGAGGCTGCTCATAACAATTGTGTGGTAGGGCTGCTATAGAACTCAGGCACCAGGAGGACTAGAAAAGAAGCCCAGCCTTGTCATCTTCCCCACGACGAGCGTCACTTAGGTGACAATTAGTAATGCTGCCAGGACCACTAGCTGGGGGCCACGCTGGCCCTGCACAATGCAAGCACTGTGTCTGAATAAGCTCTAATTCTCCCCTACTACCACCCCATTTGAGGAACAGAGAAACTGAGGCAGGGAGTAGACAGCTAATCCACTCCAAGTTAGAGAGCTAGGGGGGGAGGAGGGAATAGAACCCAAGAAAGAGGGTGAGCTGGCTCCACAGCCCCGGCCCCACCCACCTGTGGCCATCTACTGCCATTCACACATTAGGGGGTAATAAATATTGCTTTTTTTTTATTAAATCATAATTGTGTACATTGGTGCACTCATGGGGCACAATGTGCTGACATTATATACAATCTGAAATATTTTCATTGAACTATTTAACATAGCCTTCATGGCCTTTTAATCACTATACGAAGACATTTATATTCTACATTTAGTAATTTTCACTTGTACCCTTCTAAGATGCACCGTAAGTAATAAATATTGCTTTTATAACCTTCCTCTCCCCATCACAAAACTGCTGTATGGAAACCCTCTAAGCCCATCTTAGAAACCATCAAGAGCTGAGAGGCTTAATTTCAGAGATGAATACAAAGCAGGATGACGCCCAGAGACTGGGAGGGTCACGGCTAAGGCTGAGCCTGGGCAGCACACGCACACGGAGAAGGCTGGAAATTCCCTCCAGCTCCCTCCCCAGCAAGAAGCTACACTTACTCAGAGGAAAGATTCCACGCCCTACTTCGGGATCACACTTCATGCTGCAAAAACAAAGAAATTCACCCAATGTACTGTGCCCTTGACAGGATTGTTTGGACAACTATCCAAAAAAAAAAAAAAAGATCCCAAAATAGGCCAAGGGGACAATCCCCTTGATGTGGCCAAACCTTCTCCCACTCTCCACTACAAAAAGGGAGGGTAAAACACGTGACTCATACACCATTACTCAGAGGATGCCATGCTGTTTTGTTTTTAACACCACGCTTTGGCCGTACTGTTCCCTCATTCAGGATGGCATCCCAGCCTCTCTCTGCCTAGCTGCATCACTCACGCTGTAGCGTATCCTATTTAGCCAAAGGGAAAGTCAGATGCTACAGGTGATGGGTACGGACCAGCCAGGTGGTGTCAAGTAGTGGGCCAGATGGGGCACCCAACCCATTTATCCAACTAGGGCATCCAGTTTTGTTGGAAGAAATCAAGAGTCCAGCTTTTAAACTGACTTTCTCCCCTTTAACAACAACAACAAAAACAAAAAAATCATGGCTGCAGACTGAATTCACCCCGTTTTAGATCTTGTGATCACATCTTCTTTTAAAGTTCTAGGTTACCTAAGGGCCAGGGTCTTAGTGAAGGTGGCCCAGCCCACACCTGGAGAAGAGTCTGGTAGGTCACAGCCCCTCGGTGCTTGCCCAACTGCACTGACTCACAACCTTACTCGGGACCCAAGACAGAAGAAGCACAAGAAAAAAAACCAAAAATGGGCCATAAAGGAGGAAAAGGCACTCTCGCCACTGATAATTTTATTTTTATCCCCTGCAGGCAGTGGGGACTAGGTATACTTCCATAAAGTGCTACTTGGGAATCCACCAAGCATTATGGGGGAAGAAACTGTTTTATTTCTCTTCCCAAGAGGAGAATGCCCAGGTAGGGTTATATCTAGGGCGTGGTATGTAAGGTGATCTCAGGGCTCTGGCCCAGGAAACAGAAGCAGCAATGAGCAGGTGTAGGAAGGAATGAGCTAGAAAATAATCAACACCTTGCCTCAAAACTCTTATCTGATCAGCAGCGCTGAACATTGGATGTGTCCACCAGAACAGAATAAGATCCTCTCCAACCACAACCATGCAGGGCAAGGAGACACAGAAAAAGGAAGGCTCAACGGGGGGAAGAAACCACACAGCTCTAGCTTTCCTAAGCTCTGGTCCCAAATTCCCACACGAGTTACTATAGGCATAAGAAGAGGGAAATCCAACATAGACTCTGATCTAAAGATTTTAAAAACCAGTAAGAGATTCAAGGTAAGTTCAAAATTACTATATTATGCTTTTTTTAAGTGATAAGTCCATCAAAGACAGAACAAGGGCTTGGAGAGTTAGAAGGAGCAGCGATGACTCTCTACAGATGGAATCTTGATAGCCTGTGGGTTTAAACTATGAAGAGTTAGAAATACAGGGAATGGAGGACAGGTAGGGAAAATGGAGAGTGTATTCCAAACTGAAGAAATAGCAGGAAAGGAACAGAAGCATGCCTGGAAAAAAAAAAAAAACGAAGAAGAAGAAAGGCTGCAATATAGGGTATATTGGGAGAGTTTCCCCGCCCCAGTGATTGAATAGTATTCATCCTGGCCAAAGAACCTCAAAACTGAGTTCCCAGCAATGAAGGAAAAGGAGGCTGGTTGTGTATGCCTCATTATACCCTCTCCCTTTTGAAGTTTAGACTACTTACAAAGAGGACATGAGATCAAGCAAAGCAAAAGTCACGTCACACCTGCAGGACAAGTATTTGCTTAACAGATCACTATGAGTCAGTATAATGAGGTTTGCTCTGTAAATAAAAAGATTTCCTTATCTTAAAATATTGCTTTCTACTGATTCCAAACTTTTAGACAAAACTTTATTTCTTTAAACAATTACAAATCAAAGAATCTCTATAGAACCCACCTATAACCTGTAAGCTCCTGCTTCAAGATGTCCTATCTTTGAAGGACAAAAACAATAAATAACTTCCATTTATTGATTTACAGATTTATCTGCAATTTCATTCCCCCTACAATGCATAAAACCAAACTCTAACTTGGCCATCTTGGACACATTGACTCAGAAGTTCTTAAGATAAGCTCCCTCTGGGCCATAGCCACT
>CAUYON010019993.1:0-26828 GCA_963573935.1 Arctocebus calabarensis
AGTTTAAAAAAAAAACAAAACTATGAACAAATTCCTATGCACACTGCACATATCTTATTTTGAAGTAAAAAGCAAAACGGGAACAAATACAATATTTAAAATGAAGAACAAATAAAGTTAAATCAACAAACTTATCAGTATTTCAATGGGAACTATGGGCCTGCTTTTGGCTAATGAGATGGTCAATGTCCGGTTCCATATTTGTCACTGCTAGTCGTTAACAAGTGATACAAGTGTGCTTCAGTTAGTCTAGATCTGGTTGGAGATTTCAGATGTTTCATTATGGAAAATGTCTGTTCAAGGACATAAGTGCTGCCAAAGATGGTTGCCATTTTGAGTGCATGGTTCCTGAGATTAGGATATGTCTCAAAGGGGAGAGATGATAGAAATTAGGAAGGCTGCTTGACTTGAATGCGTCTTTCAGAGAGTCACAATTCTGCAGTTCAGCCAGTTCCATTTGGTAAATTGTATCCATATTTTCTTTTCTTTTTTTTTTATTTCAAGATACTTTATTCTTAAAACAGGTCACAACACTAAGCTTTTGGTCCATTCTGCCACTGTACAAGCTACAAATGCTTGCTGAGCAGCGGAGGGGTGCTCTCTCATAGCATGTCTAAAAAGTGAATAAAAATACATATAAAACAAATATTCAAATAGTTTCCTTAGGAACACAGATAAGTGTCACTCCATCTCCTAATCTTACATATTGCTGCATCTGTGCCAACCCTACTCTTAAAAAGACATTTCAAAACTAGCAATAATTAAGTTAAATGGTCCCCCCAAATCCCTTAATTTAAGCTAAACTCACAGTTGAAAGCTACAGAATGATATCTACACATTAATACTAGCTGAAGCACAAGTTGCCGGGTGACATTTCATTCCACTTTCCCAAGCACAAGACACAGGCAGAGTGCCAACATCCTGCTCTTCTACTTCGGGTAGGTAGTCGGGGTTCTGGATTTGCTATATGAGTTGCCACGTCGGTCCTGACATCACATAGTAGATTGTTGGCCTCTGGAATCCATTGAAAGTAGAAGGAGTAGCTACAGTGTAAGTACTCACATTTTCAAAGAGCATCCAGTTGCCCACATGCATTTCTGGCAGGTCACAGTGCTTAACTATCTGGTGAAAGCCATCACATGTTGGTCCCCATATGCTGGATGAATAATACTTCTCATCTGGTTTAGGTCTCTTTTGCAGAAGAGGCTTTACATGAGCATGATCATAAAGGATGCAATTAAACAATCCATATACTCCATCATTGATGGAATACATAAAGGTTTGTTCGCTGGACTCATCTTCATCATCAGAGCCTATCTGTTCCTTTAATACAATTTTTTTGGCAATGATATTAACTACAAGTGTGAAGGCTGATGCAACATAATATCTGCCTGGCTCAGCTATGATTGTCACTCCAGAGTCTGATGGAAAGTACTTGTCCAATGCTGGGTTGATTATACCAGTGATCTCTTCAAATTTAAGCTTCACATCCTCAGATTCAGGAAAGCCACCACCAATATCAAGTAGGTACATGCTGAAACCAATCTCAGCTCCCGTGTCAAAGACACAGCCGGCATCAGAGATTGCCTACACAAAGGTCTCAGGATCAGTACAGCCACTTCCTACATGGAAGCTGACACCAATGACATCAATATTTAGCTCTTCTGCCTGTTCCAAAAGAAGTCTGCTGGTTTTGAGGGTGGCAATAAATTTAACAGAATCCACAGACTGCTTTGGAATCATTAATGGTAATCTGCAAAACCAACTTGGCCTTTGGATGTGCTCTGGCAACTTCCATCAACTCGACTTCACTGTCAAAAGTCATCATCTGGACCCCATTATTGGCAGTGTACTTAATTTGAGACACTTGTTTACAAGGATTTGCATAGATAATCGTCTCCGGAGGCACCCCAAGACTTTGCGCCAATTGTACTTCAGTCTTGTTAGAACAGTCAAATCCTGTCCCAGTGGCAGCGAGGGTGTTCACAATGGCTCTACTGTCATTACATTTGACTGCATAAAAGGGAGTGACACGAGGAAGAGCTTTTAGCCATCTTCGGTGTTTCTTCAGAACGTTTCTGAGGTTTGCTACATAGAAGACATCCTTATCATCAGAAGAGGAAACTTCATTGATTTTTTTTGGTCCAGAATGTCCTTGGCAGTAAAACCTTCATCAAGCAAGTGGCAGTCATACTCTTCATTACTAATGTTGTTCATGGTTTCTTGACGTTTCTTTGAAAAAGTAAGAGATGGAATTTAAAGAAATACTTCCAGCTTCTCACAAAGGCAATTCTCCAGGAATTCTGAATCCCACTGCACGTGTCCTCCGAGCAACAGTAGAAATGTTCTTAGAACATCCGGGTGCCGCAGGCCAACCCCATGGAGAAGCCAGAAAGCCGCTGCTGGTGCAGAGCCAGAGAGACCAGCTGCGGTGGCGCTGGAGCAGCTGGCAGAGGGGCGGCCAGGGCAGTGACTTCAGGGACTGACCTCCACATTTTCAATGTCAATAGAAAATGGGTTATGGAAAAGCTGTATGTCCTGTTCATGGAGATGAAGCTCTTTAAATCTAAATTGGAACTCCTTTTGCAACTTGAATCCAGTGAATCCATACATGTTTTGTTTGGGAATGTAACCAATGGTTTTTCCGCTAACAGATTTTGTGGCCCCCGGATGAGTCCGCTGCTAAACAGGGCAGGAAGCAGAGGCAAAAACACTCGGCGGCCGGATAAATGTCCTTGGCAGGCTGCATGTGGCCCGTGGGCCGTAGTTTGAGGACCCCTGCTCTAATTTATCTGTTATTTTCTGAAAGAGCTAGGCTATCTCTTTTTCCTAGTTCTTTCTTGTAACATTTCCCCTCAAGAGAATCAGCCTGATTTCTCTAGACCCCCCTGGCAGGTGGGTTTAGCTAATTTAGAAGAGAAGACTCCTTTGCCTGTCATTGTTATGTAGGTACTTCTTGTATTTCTTAGGAGAACAAAGACATTCTGTGGAAGTGGAGCTTCATTTGTTTGAAGGTCAGTGTAGCAAGTAATCAAAAGAAGATTGCTAACAAAGGTGGTCAGTTGGTCAACACAAATGAAAAAACAGTTACTGCTGTAGAGTAATAAAGAATGCAGTCTGTTGAATTTAATTTGAGCATAGATAAATTTTGCATTTTGGGGAGCAGTTTCTATCACCGGAGTTCATCAATCTAAATGATTGCTGTTGAAATAAAATGGAGATGATAGATGCAAAGGCAAGGTAAGTGTGCTTTCACAGTCAAGATATTTTATAACTTTAAATACAAGACAGCACTCAGCACTTATTTTTAGTTTTTAGTGGAGAGGATATTGTTCCAGGCAGCAAATAATAAAGGATTCACTAATCAGTGCATTAGATTTTTTTAAAACAGTTTTATTGAGATATAATTAATATGCTGTACGGTTTACCCATTTAAAGTGTACAATTCGTGATTTTTATTAGGTTCACAGGGTTTTGCGACCATCATCAAATTTAATTGCAGAACATTTTGACCCTCCTCAAAAGAAACTCTGTACCCATTAGCTCTCACTCCCCCACCCCCATCCAGTCCAGCCCTAATCAACCACTAATCTACTTTATATGTGTATTTGTGACTGGCTTCTTTTATTTAGCATAATGTTTCCAAGTTTCATATGTTTTGTAGCATGGAATCAGCACTTTATCTTTATTGCTGGATAAAGCATTCTGTGGAGTGAGGTTATATTTCACAAAGGGTCTTTCCCTCTGCATTTTGCCCCTCTATACATTTACATTAGTGAGTCCCTAAGACGTTGCAGCTTTGGGTGTTGATGAAACTCATTTTGCTCTGTAGAATTCTATGGTTTTCCTAATTCAGAGGATGATGAAGTCTTAAAAAGGAAACAGGGTGATGAGATTCTCCTCTGGAAAAGCCATTCAGCAAAACATGATTTGCTTAGCCAACTTCCAAGAATCAGAGGATTCTCAAAATCACAAGTGTGATCACAATTTCTGTTCTCACTTTGGATAACTGCCTTGGGTTTATCTCAAATGGCTAAAGACAGTTTGAATAACTACTAATATTAATAGTAGATAACTTTCTTTAGGTTTTGAAGTAGCACTTTTTTTTTTGAGACAGAGTCTCACCATGTCAGCCCTGGGTAGAGTGCTGTGATGTCACAGCTCACAGCAACCTCAAACTCTTGGGCTTATGGGATTCTCTTGCCTCAGCCTCCTGAGTAGCTGGGACTACAGGCACCCACCACAACACCCGGCTATATATATATTTTGTTGTTGTTGTGGTTGCAGTTGTCATTGTTGTTTAGCAGGCTGGGGCTGGGTTCCAACCCGCCAGCCTTGGTGTATGTGGCCGGTGCCCTAACCACTGAGCTATAGGCACTGAGCTACAGGCACTGAGCCACATGACTTTTTCTCTTTTTTTGAGACCGAATCTCTCGCTGTTGCCCTGGATAGAGTGCTTCGGCGTCATAGCTCACAGCAACCCCAAACTCTTGGGCTCAAGTGATTGTCTTGTGTCAGCTTCTCCCGTGGCTGGAACTACAGGTGCTGGTAACAATGCCTGGCTATTTTTTAGAGATGGGCTCTTGCTCTTTTTTTTTTTTTTTTTTTGAGACAGAGCCTCAAGCGGTCACCCTGGATAGAGTGCTATGGCATCACAGCTCACAGTAACCTCCAATTCCTGGGCTCAAGCGAGTCTCTTGCCTCCACCTCCCAAGTAGCTGGGACTACAGGTGCCCGCCACAACGCCCGGCCATTTTTTGGTTGCAGCCATCATTGTTGTTTGGCGGGCCCAGGCTGGATTCGAACCCGCCAGCTCAGGTGTACGTGGCTGGCGCCTTAGCCCGTTGAGCCACAGGTGCCGAGCCTGCTCTTCTTTTTATTTATTTATTTATTTTTTAGCAGTTTTTAGCCGGGGCTGGGTTTGAACTGCCACCTCCTGCATATGGGGCCAGCGCCCTACTCCTTTGAGCCACAGGTGCCACCCTGGGCTCTTTGCTCTTGTTTTTTTGGGGGGGGGGTGTTTTTTTTTTTTAGAGACAGAGTATAACTTCGTTGCCCTTGGTAGAGTGCTATGGCTTTGTGGCTCACAGCAACCTCCAGCTCCTGGGCTTAGGCAATTCTCTTGTCTCAGCCTCCCAAGTAACTGGGACTATAGGCGCCCGCCACAACACCCAGCTATTTTTTTGTTGCAGTTCGACCAGGGCCAGGTTTGAACCTGCCACCCTTGGTATATGGGGCCGGCGCCCTACTCACTGAGCCACAGGCACCGCCCATGCTCTTGCTCTTGTTTAGGCTGGTCTCAAACTCATGAGCTCAAGCAGTCCACCTGCCTTGGCTTCCCAGAGTGCTAGGATTACAGGCATGAGCTACCATGCTTGGCCTGGCATCATATGATTCGAAAAATTGCATATGAAATGTTAATTATTTCATTGGAAAACCTAGAAGAAATATTAATAACTACCATTTTTTTTTTTGCCTCAGACTCTCTTTGTCTGATGATAATTTTTTTTGGTTGAGAGAGAGTCTTGCTATGTTGCCCAGGCTGGCCTCAAACTCCTGGTCTCAAATGAGCCTCCTTCCTTTGCTTCCCAAAATGCCAGGATCACAAGCATGAGGCACCATCCCTGTCATAACTACCATTTATTGAATGAATGCTTGAAGTATGCTGGACACTTAATAGATTATTTTAAATTTCTCTTTGATCTGTGTTCCATTTTCCTAGTGGATAGAGGAGGAAACTAAGCTTAAGTAAACTACTTCCCTTTTCTATAGTTTTGTAGCTAGTGAATTGCAGAGTCGGGATTTGGAGCCAAGTTATCCATTTGGCCATATTTGTGCACTATGTGTGTTGGTGAGTGGGATATAGACAGTATGAGTACTTGGGAGTGGATTTCTTTATATTCTTCAAACATTTTATTGAAAGCTTTTTGATTGAAGGCACACTTTCATATTTGCACATGTTTGTTTTTTCTGGAAGTATCGCAGAATAGTCAGCACAATTTAAGATCAAGTAGTTTGGGATTTTCTTTAGATTTGCAACCACAAATCTTTTTGCTGCATGAGAAAATGGTGGAAAGTCACAAAACAAAGGATTTGACTGTCATCAGAATGGCTAGACTTAACTTTGAATGCTGTTTTCTGTTTATCACTCTGGCCTCCTTGAAATGGATTTAGCAACTCTGGAGGTCCAGCTTGATAAATATATCATGCTCCTGTTAACATTTAAGAAACTCTAGCTTGGGCAGCGCCTGTGGCTCAGTGAGTAGGGCACCAGCCCCATATACCAAGGGTGGTGGGTTTGAACCCAGCCTCGGCCAAACTTCAACAAAAAATAGCCAGGCATTGTGGTGGGCACCTGTAGTCCCAGCTACTGGGGAGGCTGAGGCAAGAGAATTGCCTAAGCCTAAGAGCTGGAGGTTGCTGTGAGCTGTGACACCACTGCACTCTACCAAGGGTAACAAAATGAGACTCTGTCTCTAAAACAAACAAAAAAAAGAATTAATAAATAAAAAAAAAAAGAGAGAAACTTTAACTTTTATACTTGTTCTTGCTGGTGACTGGTATTGTTCACAGCAGTCATGATGAGGGCCATGTTCATCAAAAAGGCAGGGCAAGTGAGGGAGCGTAGAGAAACACACTTAGTCATAAAAGATTTCGAGTATTTGTTCATTCTGCACTTAACTTCCAAAAGGGAGTTAATGTGTCTAAATGAAACAAGTTCTCTAGATTAGAGCTGGCAGGGCAACCTTAAAGTTCTAGATGCAGCTGGAGGATTAGACCTAAAAGCATGCCTTGATGCGATTTGGAGGAAAAACTAAAGAGCGAAGTTTCTTGGGGTTACAGATTTAGTCTCTAAATTCTCCAAATTAGAATATCTTTCCCCTTAATCAGACTTTATTCTCTTCCACCCTGTTTTTTTTTCTGTTCTCCTTCCTTTTATACTGCACTGACTTTCCTGTTTAGAGATCAAACCTGAGACCTTGGAGACCCAAACCTACACTTGAATAATAGCTCTTCTACTTAACTAGCAGATTTCATAGGCTTATTGTGAAGGGTAAGCAAGGGTAAGCACTTATTCCATGTGAAACAGTACACAAATGCTTGATAACTTGTTATTACAAATATTATTATTAGCTTTAGTCGCATTATGTTGTAAGCATTTGGGCTAATTGCCAGGATGAAGTTGAGTAAGAAAAAGTTGATAAGTGGGTGACTACATCTTTAGAAAACTGAGATTACTATTGCTACAACAGAGAGTGTTGTGCTTTAAAACTGTGTTTTGGATTTTTTTTTTTTTTTTTTGGTTGTTGTTGTTGGTTAAATTGAGGATAATTTATTATAGGAAACATTCAGTTTCAGAAAAAAATTGTCAGATTTAGATAACGAAATTTGTAAGTTTAGAATACATGGGTAAGTGGATTTTAATAATCAGTTCCAATGAGGTTCAATGCTATTTGTAGATAAGGGTAAGTTGAAACTTTTTTTTTTTAAATAGTGGATCCTTTATTTCATTTCTCTTATCATCCTTAGCAAAAAATCAAAGTGTATCAATTCACATGCATATCTTCTGGGATAGATTGAGATTAAGGATGGGAAGGTCAGATGATCAAAGCTTTTGCTGGGTTTGGGGGAGAATAGGAGTCATCCCTCCACCCATAATACCGTTCATTGAGTGCTGACCTTCTGATAGTCCAATGGGATGGCAAAGAGTAATCAAATGAACAAACTGTGCTGTGGAATATCCTAGAAAAGTGCTAAGAAAGCGTTGATTGAGCTGAGAATTGAGGGTAAGTGTGAATTAGCCAGGTGGAGAGTGGTAGGCATAGCAAAAGCAAGAACACTGTTGGAGAAAGAACAGCAGGTGCTAACTTCCCGAGGCATGAAGGAGCATGAGCCTAGTGAGGCCTGAGCGACTAGAGCCAGCAAAGGGCAAGAGTGATGTACCAGGAAACTGGAGCGGTTGGAAGAGGCCATCCAGCAAGTAGAGGATAACAAAGGATAACATTGTTGAGTTTGCAACGTAAACAGAATTTCTTGTTTCTATGACCTCCTTAAAGTTTTTGCAGGCCCTCTTTGAGAAAACACTGCCATACAGAGCTATTCCACTGCCAGTCATTCAGACGTTCTCAGTTAAAATTGCCCTTAAGAAAATGTGATTTTTGTACGTTATAGGAAAGATAGCCACTTTTGTGCACCTCTTACTTGTCATCTTTTAGAGACTGTTTCTTTCTGGGAGAAAAAGTCTGACTGCTATGGTTATGAGAAGTTTTTCTCTTCCCAGGGGCAGAGTGATAGGGTTGTTGAATGAACCCTGAAACTGGGTTATTGTTTATCATGGTAACAGTACCATAGTGTGATACTTGAAAAGCCTGCCACAGATCCATATCAGAAGGAATGCTTTGTTTTCTTTGTTGATTTTTGTCTAGCGAAACAAGCATTTGCTCTCTCTAACTGGCAATTCCAGGGAGACTATCTGGTCTCTGGAAAGTTACCTTTATCACAATTAAGTGAAGTTATTTCTATTGAAATAACCTAGTAATTGCAGGATGGGCGGAAAGGCTTAGACAATTTAAGAATTTGAGCAATTAGTACACCTAAAGAGTATTAAGTTAGGAAATAGTAGAGCCCAAATGACTGACTGACTTGCCCAACTAACTCTAAACCACATTGGGTTTGGAGTCAGTTGGGCAAGGACAAGCTTTGTTGCTAAGCCCTTTGCCCTTAGGCAGAGATAGTTAACCTTTTTTTCATCTATTAAATGGAAATGGTACTTTTTCAGCATTCTTATGACAAGGAAATGAGATGTAAGCGAAGTTCTAGTGGTCCTTTGTGTGTTTTTTGCATATTGAGTAAGATTTTAAGAACTTTTTTTTGTGGAGACAGATTCTCACTCTATCACCCTCGGTAGAGTGCGGTGGAGTCACAGCTCACAGCAACCTCCAGCTCTTGGGCTTAAGCGATTCTCTTGCCTCAGCCTCCCAAATAGCTGGGACCACAGGCACCTGCCACAGCGCCCGGCTAATGCAGTTCGGCCGGGCGCCGGGCTCGAACCCGCAGCCCTCGGTATATGGGATCGGCGCCCTACTTGCTGAGCCACAGGCGCCGCCCAAGGCTGAGTCTTGCTCCTCTACTCCGACTAAAATGCAGTGGCATCATTGTACCTTACTGCAACCTCAAACTCCTGGGCTCAAGCTATTCTCCTGCCTCAATGCCCCGAGTGTCTCAGACTACAGGTGTGTGCCATTACACCTGACTAATTTTTTGTTTTTTTTGTAGAGACAAAGTCTTGCTCTTTCTTGGGCTGGTCTCAAACTCCAGACCTCAAGCAGTCCTCTTGCTTCTGCCTCCCAAAGTGTTAGGATTATAGGCATGAGCCACCATGCCCGGCCAAGGACATCTTTTATTTGTACAAATTACTCCTATTTGATGAAAAGGGATTGTTGATTATAATTCACTCGGTAGATATACTGTTGAAAATCTGTAGTTATGAACAGATCAGTTAGGAGATAATTAGTGTAACTGCAGAAGACTTCCTTGCTTGGTGAAAAGATTTACTAATCAGTTCCTTTATATTTGGCTCTCCTTAGTGAATCCAAGATAGATTGCACTCTGAAAAGTTTGGTTATGGGTCGAGCTTGATGGCTCACGCCTGTAATCTTAGCACTCTGGGAGGTTGACCCAGGTGGATTGCTTGAGCTCTCAAGTTTGAGACCAGCCTGAGCAAGAGCAAGAGCGAGGCCCCAACTCTAAAAATAGCCTGGTGTCATGGTGCCTGTAGTCCCAGATACTCAGGAGGCTGAGACTCTACCAAGGGTGACAAAGTGAGACTGTCTCAAAAAGAAAAAAAATTAGGAGCAGCGTCTGTGGCTCAGTGGGTAGGATATTGGCCCCATATACTGAGGGTGGTGTGTTTGAACCCGGCTCCGGCACCCAAAAAAATAGCTGGGTATTGTGGCGGGCGCCTGTATTCCCAGCTACTTGGGAGGTAGAGGCAAAAGAATCACCTAAGCCCAGGAGTTGGAGGTTGCTGTGAGCTGTGATGCTACAGCACTCTACCAAGGGTGACGAAATGAGACTCTGTCTCTAAAAAAGAAAAAAGTTTGGTTATGTGCAGCTTTTCAATTTGTAAATTTGTAAAAAATCTTAGTGTCATCTTTGAGTCTTCTCTACATATTGTCTAAGGAAATCCCGTTGTTGGAACTTCAGAATACCCAGAATCCAGTCATTTCTAGGCCAGCAGAATTTTTGGCTTCTGAGACAACAATGACAGTCTCCTGGCTGTCTGCCTCCATCTTGGCTCCCCTACATTTGGCTCTTACACAGCGGCCAGGGTGATCCTAGACAAACTGGAGTCAGGTCATATGCTGCCCGGGTGCCTCCAGCATCTTCTCATCCACTCAGATGAAAACCCCCAAATTGACTCGTGGCTGTAAACAAGGCTGCAGACCACTGCCTCCTGTCTCCTTTGACCTCTGACCTCATCTCTGCCCACTTTTCGTGGGTGGTTTCCTCATGGGGATAAAAGGTTCCAAGTACTGATGAAATGAGGTTAAATTGTTTAATGGGTGTGAAATACTTACAATACTAAACACTATAGAAATGTCAGCTGATATTGTTACAGCTGCTGTTGCTTTTATCTGTGGTGGGATAATCCTTATTTTTATTTATATGCATTTTTGTCTAGTTTTTCCTCAGATTTCTAATGATTTACTGCATATCCCTTCTGGATGATTATCCAAGACTTTAATCCTAGCATGTCTAAAATTGAGCTTTTCTGTTCTCCCCGGCCTGTTCTAGACTTCCTCATTTTTGCAGATTCTATCATCGTCTTGCTAGGCATCCAGCCCTAAATCCCGGATGGCAAATTTAAACGCCTCAGGCAGGCAAAGTGAGGGAGTAAAGTGAGCCATGTGTAAACACATTTTGGGACACCTGTTCAGGTGATATTGGCATCGTCCTCTCAGATTTTTCACTGGAGACTCAAATCGAGGTTTTGATATGGGAAGTTTCTTTTTAAGGCTGATGCAGATTTCTCCAGTTTACTCTGTGTGCCAAATGAGACAATCGGCTGAATGCGGCACGTGGCCAGGTTGCTCCATTTCTCAGTCTTCGAGCCACACTTTTCCTGCCACATCTAGACAGGAAATGACCGACTTTACTGAACCTGCTGCTGCAGTTTCTCTCACAGCCATCGCTTCATCTGTGTTCCCTGATGCGGGTATATTGCCTCCCTGCCAAATCTTACGTGTGCTCAGGTGCCCATTTAATCTACTGGTAAAGCCTCCAACCAAGTTATCCCCTCCTTTATCTTACGAAAAACTTTGGAAGTTTCATAATGTCTATGCAAACAGCAAGCTCGCTGGCCCTTTTGGATCCTGGCGTCATCTCCTTACGCCCCTTCCTTGGTTATGTCTGGATGACTGGCGGCCTGTGTCCCGGATGTGCCCGGGCTTTCCCACTTCCTGCGCCCGCGACCTTGGTTGGGGATGCAGAGGCCTGTAGTAGGTTGCAGTGGTTGAATGTTGATTTCACTCTGACTGAGATGCTTTCTCCTGTTCCACGCTCTTCCTCACCCTTTCTGTTCGTGAAATTCTATTTTTCAGAGTGCAGATTATGAATTTTTTCCTCAGAGGCTGCCCAGATGGAAGTGATCATGTGCTTTTGGAACTCAGATAGTACTTGTTTTATTCTTTCTTATGAGCTTTTTTCACACTTTACTTTTAGTCATGCCTGTGCACATGTATGACCTCAGATAGATTTTTTTTTTTTTTCTTTGAGAGAGATTCTTACTATGTCATCCTTGGTGGAGTGCCATGGCATCACAGCTCACAATAACTTCAAACTTTTGGGCTCAAGTGATTCGCTTGCCTCAACCTCCCAAGTAGCTGGGACTACAGGCGCCCACCAAAACGCCTGGCTATTTGTTGTTGTTGTTGTTGTCATGGTTGTTTGGCAGGCCCAGGCCAGGTTCGAACCCACCAGCCCCAGTGCACCTGGCTGGTGCCCTAGCTGCTGAGCTACAGGTGCCGAACCAGATAATATTATTTAGTGAATTAATTCTTTCACTAAATATTTTTTAAGTTCTGGTGTGTTTCAAGTGTGGATGGGCTGTTTTTGCTTTGGTTTCGTATTTTTTGTTTTACTTTGCCAGGTAATTTGTACACCTTTTTTTCTTCTTTGTTTTAAAACTTCTAAGTGTCACATCCCTAAAAAGGCTAGACTGAAAATAAACCAAGACTGGTCAGACAAAGATTGGTTACAGAGTCCTGACAGCAAAGCCATGGTAATAGTTTTCCAAGTGTGAAATGCAGTGAGATCGGAAAGATGTCCTTGAGTAGCATTGATAACAAGCTCACCTTTCTTCATCTGCGGTTTTAGGAAATGGTTATAGGGAACTGAACATTCTGCCACCTACAACAAACATTTAAATAGTAATAGAATTTTGATAATGTCTTTATTATTCACCCCCAAATCTTCTTTACAAAATTGTTGTACATAGGTTTTCTGTAGTAAGAGAATTTTTCCAATTAAAGTTTCAGTAAAGGCTTGCTAATTGGAAAAGCTGAGGTAATTTGTGAAAAATTAAATTCTAGAATATGTTGGCCAAACTGTCGTTTTGGAATTCCCTGGAAAATCTTTGGTGGTTAAGGTACTGAGTGGTAAGTAGATAGTACCGATAACTGAGGTTAACCATAAAGCATTGAGTATATAGTTTATGTGCCTTGTGAAGGAAATGAAGCCTGCAGTTGGTTGAGAAACTTTGTAAAAGCCATTTTGAGGGAAACTTGAGACTATTCCTTGGGAGACAAAAGAGAATAATGATAGAACAGCAGAACCAGAAGAGATGTTAGCAGCCTCTTCCCTTCAGTTATTAGAGAAATATGTGCTGGAAGAGGTAATGACTTGTTAAAGATTATACATCCAGGCTTGGCTCCTGTAGCTCAGTGGCGAGGGCGCCAGCCGCATTCACTGGAGCTGGTGGGTTTGAATCTGGCCCGGGCCTGCCAAACAACAATGACAACTACAACAACAAAATAGCCAGGCGTTGTGGCGGGCACCTATAGTCCAGCTACTCGGGAGGCTGAGGCAAGAGAATCACTTAAGCCTAAGAGTTGGAGGTTGCTGTGAGCTGTGATGCCACCGTACTCTACCCAGGTTGACATAGTGAGACTCTGTCTTAAAAAAAAAAAAAGAAGAGGGTGGCACCTGTGGCTCATCCAGTAGGGTGCCGGCCTCAGCAAAACTGCAAAACAGAAAAATAGCTGGGCGTTGTGGCGGGCGCCTGTAGTCCCAGCTACTCGGGAGGCTGAGGCAAGAGAATCGCCCAGGAGATGGAGGTTGCTGTGAACTGTGACGCCACGGCACTCTACCGAGGGCGATAAAGTGAGACTCTGTGCTCTACCAAAAAAAAGAAAAAGAACAAGAAGATGATTATGCATCCAGTTAGAGATTGGCCGGCAAGACTGGTCAGCGGCAAAGGGCAGAAGATGGTGGCTGTGTCTACTGTAGATTGATTAAAAGCAATGACACAGTGGTGAGGAGCAGGCTGACAACAGAGTAGAAGAGATTTATCAGGGATGAATTAGAGGAAAACTGGCGAAGAGGAAAAGCAGAGATGATGACCATGAAGATGCTGGCAGGACTGGACTTCATCGCATTTCTTTTGCTGGTCTGAGGAAAGAACAGTTCTCTTTGTACAAAAACCTGAACTTTTTTTTTTCCCTGTCACCGTGGGTAGAGGGCCCTGGTGTCACAGCTCATAACAACCTCAAAATCCAAAGCTCAAGCTATCCTCTTGCCTCAGCGTCTTGAGTAGCTCCTGGGAGTCTAAGGACCTGCCACCACATGCAGTTAATTTTTCTATTTTTAATAGAGATCAGCAACTACCTTGCTCAGTCTGACCTTGAAGTCCTGAGCTCAAGCAATCCACCTGCCTCAGCCACCCAGAGTGCTAGCATTACAGGTGTGAGCCACCACTCCCAGCCAGGAGCCTGAACTCTTAAAGAAATGACAAGTACTTCTGTCACCCTTGAGGGCACCATTGTGCTGTGCTCTTAATACACGCTGTATAGACATTAAGACTGGGGGCACTTGTTCATTGTATATAGTGGTACAAGCAAAGTTGGTTGATCCAATACCTCTTACCTACAGTTTCAGCTGTGCTTTTTTTTTTTTTTTTTCTGAGACAGAGCCTCAAGTTGTCACCCTGGGTAGAGTACTATGGCATCATAGCTCACAGCAACCTCCAACTCCTGGGCTCAGGCGATTCTCCTGCCTCTGCCTCCCAAGTAGCTGGGACTACAGGCGCCCGCCACAACGCCTGGCTGTTTTTTGGTTGCAGCCATCATTGTTGTTTGACGGGCCTGGGCTGGATTCGAACCCGACAGCTCAGGTGTATGTATGTGGCTGGCACCTTAGCCGCTTGAGCCATAGGGGCTGAGCCTCACCTGTGCTTAAAACCCAAACTGCTGATTATGTTGATGACACTGAATTGCCCTGGAATTACTGTATTGTTTTAGGACATGCTTCTCAAGGTGGCCAGGGAAGGGTGCAATATCTTTTAGAAATTTAAATACCAGTTTTAGGGTTCCTTTAACATTCCGCCTATGTAGAAAACTCATTCTCCAGATTGGTTTTACTGTAATGACTGGTATTAACTGCTTTACAACCACATTATCTGCCAGTGGAAATACTGCCAGCCTTGCTGTAATGAGACTGAGACTCCAGTCCTGTCACCAACAGTGCTCCTACAGATCCTCCTGATCTTAAACATTCGGTCTTAGAGTTTGCTGGGGATCAGTGAGCTCCTGCTTCTCTGGGTGCTCAGGACCTCTCATTACCTGTCATCTGAAAGCAGGTGATGATCTCTATGTAGGGAAAAAACGCACGTTGGGCTAGACAACATCATTCACACATTTTGAATTATAGAGCCTGAAGTCATACAATGTTACTGTAATGATGACATTTTAATTTACAAAGTCCTTTTCAAATATTGTTGAGAGATTTCCACAACAGCCCTGCCAGGCAGGTTAGAGTTGGTTTCGTTATTATTCCAAGATGGTATAAAGATGCAATGATGCTGTAAAGGTTACACAGCTAGTTAATAGCAGAAGAAATTGAATCTAGATTTTCTCACTCTAGGCTCTGTGTTCTTTCCAGTTCACTGTCTAAGTTCCTAAATAAGAGTGAATTTTTAAAAAAATAATCTCAGTTTGTCACCCTTGGTAGAGTGCCATGGTATCAGCTCACAGCAACCTCAAACTCTTGGGCTCAAGTGATCTCTTGCTGCAGCCTCTCAAGTAGTTGGTGCCTGCTACAACGCCCAGCTAGTTTTAGAGACAGGGTCTTGCTCTTGGTTAGGCTGGTCTTAAACTTGTGAGTGCAAGCAATCCACCCGCCTCAGCTTCCTAGAATGCTAGGATTACAGGCAAGAGCCTCTGCACCTGGCTAATAAGAGTGATTTTAAGGTGATTCAGAATACTTGCACAAGAGCGCCTAAGTTGGAGAGTTTCTCAAATGTTTTTTGAAAGTTAAGAGATCTTTTTTATGTCATGGCATTATCCAAACTCAATGTGGATCATATGAATCAATCCTGGTGCTTGATAAAAGTATATTCTAGGGCTTCTCTCTAGACCTATTGAATCAAAAAGAACATGGGACCATGTGCTTCTTAACAGATTAGGTCAGTTGTAAGATCTTGCATTTTGGGAAACACTGTACTAGCCCTAGAAGAAGACAGTGAATTATCCAGGCAGGATTTTTCAGCCAAACATCTATTATTGATACCAGGGCTTGGTTTATAATAGTGTTAAAACTTCCAGTGCTATAAAAAAGACAAACACATACAAAAACCCCCCAGATCTTCCAATGATTTCTGTACTAAATGTTTGCTCATGATTTTGACTGTTATATAGGGATTCTCTTATAGGCCAGTTCTATATGTGTGTATTTGAAATTGATTAAAAACAATGCTTGGAACTTCACTACGTTGCTGTGTAACGAGAGCCACAAACAGCACATCCAGGTTTGTCCCAACTGGAGATTGCTGGTGAGGTTAGAGAAGTCAGTAGAATGGCTTTTGGGAAAAGGAAAATAAGAGAATTTTAATTTGCTTTTGGTTTAAGTAGATCCATAGAAGCACGAAGAATAGGTGAAGACTTTGGAAACTTAGCTTTAAGAATGGAGAGAATAGTATTTTGTTCTTATTTATTTTTTAGTGGCCCCATATCCTAGTTTATTTTTATTACATTTAGAGAAAAGAAAGTTTTAAGTCTGCTTTCTTTTTTTCTAGGGGGATTTAAAAAATTACTGTTTCAATATATGAACTTGAAAAACTTACTGTGAAAATAATTTTAATGATACTTCCTTTTATTTTTTTTTGAGACAGACTCTCACTTTGTCACCTCCTGCCACAATAGAGTGCCCTGGCACATAGTTCATAGCAACTTCTAATTCTTGGGCTCAAAAGATTCTCTTGCCTCAGCCTCCCAAGTAGGTGGGACTATAGGCACCTGCTATAACGCCCAGGTATTTTTTTGTTGTAGTTATCATTGTTGTTTGGCAGGCCTGGGCTGGGTTCGAACCTGCCAGCCCCAGTGTATATGGCCGGCACCATAGCTGCTGAGCTACAGGTGCTGAGCCCTTGATGATGATTTTTAAAGAACCAATAGACTGAAGAGGATGTTCTAGTTAATGTTTTTTTTTGTTTGTTATTTTTAAGTCCTCCAAATGATGAAGAGGAAGGAAGATGGGCTGAGGTTCAACCAGAAGAAATTTAGACTTTAGATGGCCATCTGAATGACCTTCGTAGTGATTATGCAGTGGAATTGGGTCATTCATTCATTCAGCAGACAAATACTCATTGTGTTCTGGTTATGTACCAGACTCAGTGCTGGGTATGGGAATATAGTGGTGAGCAAGAAAGTCCTAATCTCTATCTCCTGTGGTCTGGCAGAGGGCACAGAGATTACCTAAAGCAGCTCCAAAAAGGGTAATAGAAATCAGCTATGAGGGCACTAACCTAGTTCTGGGGTTTAGAGAAAGTTTTGGGGAAGAAGTAACTTTTAATTTAAGATGCAGAAGAAGAGTGGAAAGATGATCATGATGAAAGAGTAGAAAGGTACTTTTCTAAATATCTGAATTACCTCATTTAATCTTCATTTAATTCAATAAGGTGGGTCCTATTAATATCCACATTCTAGTGAAAGAAAGCTAAAACAATTTGCCCAAAGTCACCCAGTTAGTAAGTGGAGGAGTACCTGGGATTTGAACTCAAATCTTTCTCATGAACTTCCTCTTTTAGCCACGATGCTAATGGAATTGACCAGTTAGAGAAAGGCAGGTGAGGGGGGACAGAGGACAGGGGAGTATTTTAAGCAGAGCAGACAACCTGGGTGAAAACCTGAGGAAAGAGGACATGTCAGGAACTTTTTCTAAAAGAAGATTGGGACAGCTGGGGCTGAGAGTCTTGGGAGGAGAGAGGCAAGAGGTGAGGCGGGAGTCAGATCTTAAGGAACTAGAGGCCACAGTCAGGGGCTTGTTTATCTGAAGGACAGTGGGAAGCCACGGAAAGATTTTAAGCATTAAGAGCAGTCATGATTAGAAGTGTATTCTGGACAGTTTCCTCTGGTATTTTGGAGAATGGATTTGGCAGTAGCAACCCAGGAGGTGGAGAGAGCAGGAGACTGGTGGTCAAAACCAGACCTTGGGTGGTGGTCACTTGGATTAAGGGAATGGCAGCAGGGACTGAGAGAGTCAGACAAGAGAGACGGCAGGTGAAAGAGAGAGAGGAGGAGTCACAAATTTATGGTTGTGGGGGTGAGGGAAGCTGCAAAGTCTTGAAAGACTATGAGGTGTCTGAGGCTTGGGCACTGACATAAACACAAGGAGAAGCAGCTGGCTTTGGGAAGAAAATAATGAGGTTGCTTTCTGACAGTATCTGTGTGGATGTCAGGCTGTGTTACTATGGATTATCACTAAACTGAGCGAGATGTTCTAAATTCCTTACCTAAGTTCTCCAGCCATCATTATACCTGTCTTGAATTATATGCCATATTTTTATAGTCTATACAAAAGTTTGGAGCCTCAGCACGCAATAGTTTAGGAAAGGGAAAACCTCCGTTTTGAATAGTTTGTGTATATGCCATGCAGCCTTTGTGTGATAGCTTGGTAAATCAGTTGGCTATTTCCTTTTTGGACAGGAAGTATAGTGGCAAGTATATATATCTCACCTGCCCACTTTTCTGCCTATAACACTTAGCTGTGGATCCTTTGCTCAGCTATTCCACTTTTTTCATCTTTCATATGTGTTTAAAATTGCCCACTTTGTCTAAGTTTTAGGTCCTTGGAAGCACTGTAGAAAGTACAAAGAGTTATACACATATAAGCCTTAGGAATGTCCAACCTGCGGCCTATTGGCTACATGCAGAGTATGTGAGGAGTTTTGCTCATCTGTGGTGGCCGAAATCACAATTATGCATGGATGTTTTTGTTGTTCATCGGCTTTCATTAGTGTTTGTGTATTTAACATTTGGCCCAAGACAACTCTTCTTCCAATGTGCAACAGAGAAAAAAAGGTTGGATAGCCCTGTTTGGACCTTTTTGTTCCTTTCCATTTTTAGTTGGGAACCTAGAAATAGAATTGCCCCTTGAATTGATCAGAGTGTTCGTGTGAGATTCAGATTGCTTCAAGATTTATTTTGGGACCCGTTGCGACTTTGTTGTGATCAACACCCAAGTCTGTTTTGATGTGATTATATAATCTATGTCAGTTTTAGAATACACTTAAAATAGATTTTTTTTTTTTACGATTTTGATAATGTAAGCTGGGTTTCTAAATCGAAAGTTAATCTGATTTAACCACTAAATATTAGTTTTAAAGAAATGCTTTAAACTTCAATTTTATTTTTAACCTATAAATAAAAGGTCTGGTAGGTAGTATAACAGATTAAGGATATTATTAAATTATTGCTAGTGAAGTGTCTTTTCAACTGTGGTGTAATTGAAAGACTTTCATAGCTTGACATAACTGTTTAAAGTCCCATTATTGTATTATAAGCATTATTATAAGAGAAGATTATAAGTTCTTGGCATTTCTCCCTTAATATCCTACTGTTCTTCTTTCAGGCTAAAAGATACTGAGTTCTTTTTCTTTAGTTAAAGGCTTTTGATTGTTATCATTTTTATTTAAGCAAAGTTCTTATGAATTATGATGTTATGACATAACAGTACCTTTTATTTTATTTTATTTTATTTTGAGACAGAGCCTCAAGCTGTCACCCTGGATAGAGTGCTGTAGCATCACAGCTCACAGCAACCTCCAATTCCTGGGCTCAAGCGAGTCTCCTGCCTCCGCCTCCCAAGTAGCTGGGACTACAGGCGCCCACCACACGCCTGGCCATTTTTTGGTTGCAGCCGTCATTGTTGTTTGGCGGGCCCGGGCTGGATTTGAACCGCCAGCTCAGGGGTACGTGGCTGGCACCTTAGCCTGTTCAGCCAGAGGCGCCGAGCCAACAGTACCTTTTAGATATCTGTAGCAAAAGTATTATCTTTGAAATCTTTGAAATATTTTCCAGAATGTACTTCAAATCTAATTTTTAAAAATGCAGCAAAGATTACAACTGTATATAAATATGTAAATCTCATAATATTTGCTTTAAAATACATATATTACTTCCTTGAAAATTGTGAATTTCCTTTTACTTTTTGTTAATATTACTGCAAATGGAAATACTTGATTTGTCTCCTTTTATGTACCTGTCTCTTTTTGGGTTTTCATAGAAGCACATATTGAGGCACATACAAGCAGTTTATTTGGAAGGTGAACCCGAGAAACACCAGTAGGGAGTGAGACAGAGAAGGGAATTTGACCAATGAAGGGGGCATGGTCAAGCTCGGTGATCAAATGCTGCTCAATGTGACTGTGAAACTGGAGCTAGTGCAGAACACAAGTTTCAGAGTTATCTCACCTGAGGGGTTAGGAAGCTTAGGAATCTATACACCAGTGGCTGTGGTTGTTTAGTCATCAGATAAGGGATGCTGGTAGGGAGGAGCATTAATTCCCTTGTGCTTCTAGTCTACTGTGCACTTGGGCATAGCGTCAGGCATCAAAGTCTTTGGCCATATAGATGCATTTGGAATGTGTCCCAGTGATATGGTCAGAGGGGATATAGACAAGGTGCCATCAGCTTAGCTGTAATTTCCATCACAGTATTTACATTTGATTTCATTTTCTTTAAACAAAGGAACAAAATAAGCCTGAGGAACAGGTAGAAAAGAAGTTAATTCTAGGAGAAGAAATATAGTAGATTTCAAGCATAAGTTGATGTATGTTATAAGTTTTTCATTGTGGGTGGAGATTTTGCCACCTCTTAGAGTGGCAGGTGATGGGTTGGCCTATTTTAAGTATTTTCTATAAATATAGATAATCGCTGACTAAATGTTGAATGGACCTCATAGGTTTGTATTTGCATCAAAGCATGAATTAATCTCTTCTCTTAGTAGTTTCTCATCTACTAAAATGAGAGATAATTTCCACATAGTCAGTACAGAGTGAGTATAACACTTGAGGGGAGTTGTGGCAGATATAGTTGGTTGATTATTGATAGAATCCCACATTTGTACAGGTATTAGATAACCATATATTAGGTGAAGTTGAAGCCCTTTTCAACCTCAGGATCCAAATCTTGATTAACGGAAGCCCACCTTGGAGAATCCTTTCCCCTTGTTAGTGTTGATTTAGGAATGGGCATATTGCAGTTCTGGCAAACGAAACATGGGTGATCCGCTAGAGGGAGCACTTCTGCGAAGACTTTCCTTAGCCTTATCAAGGGCAGAAGAAGGGTGTTGTTATGTGAGGATGTGTTACTTGCAGCCATCCTTGAGACTAGAGGAAACAAGCTAGGGGGAGAACCAACACACTGAGGATCGCAGAGAGAAAGAGCAAAAGCATCTGGGACGTTGATGCTGTTGCTGAGCTGCTGAATTCGCCCTCTGGAAGTGCCTTACACTTTCTGTCTTGGGGATAATAAGTTGCATTTTTCTGAAGAGCAATTACTTACTTGCAGCTGAAAGCATCCTAAGCTACAGAGTCAGTAGAAGAGGGAGGAGATTTCTTGTTTTGATGAAATTTCATAATTGATTTGAAGTCCTGTGGTTTTGAGTGGACTTAATTTATTTCCATTTGAATAGTGAAATGGATGAAAGGAGAAAAACTTTGTATGGGATGTGGTTGCAAGTCCCACTAAGTAAACAAAGTCTCATTTTTGACTATGCTCATTGTAATGGCCATATTAGTCATTAAATTATTTTAGTCCTCAGGTCTACAGTTCATAAAACCAAAGAGTAGGGATATGGGGGAATTGCCTTATTGCCATTATTCTTTAAGGACTATTACTAAATGGTTTTTCAATTAACTTGAAGTTTCTTAGGATGGTTTAAATTACTCTAAATAACTTTTTTTTTTTTTTTGTAGAGACAGAGTCTCACTTTTTCACCATCGGTAGAGTGCCGTGGTGTCACACAGCTCACAGCAACCTCCAGCTCTTGGGCTTAGGCGATTCTCTTGTCTCAGCCTCCCTAGTGGCTGGCTGGGACTATAGGCGCCCGCCACAACGCCCAGCTATTTTTTTGTTGCATTTTGGCCGGGGCGGGTTTGAACCCACCACCCTCAGGATATGGGGCTGACGCCTCACTGACTGAGCCACTGGCGCTGCCCCTAAATAACTACTTTTAGCAAGTGCCTAGGGACTGTGGCCAAATGTATTCAACTGAATTTGAAAAGGACCAGGACCAGCTATGAAGAAGTGATGGCAGGGTGGATACATACAGGTGTGGGCATGTTACTGTCCTTCGTGTATATTTCTCTCTAATTATATTCCAAAGCCATTAAGAATTTAATAGTGGTCATTAGCCTGGGGCTAATTCTTAAACTTGCCATTTCTCCATATTAATGCATTAAGTATAAGGGATGTGAAGTCCATTTCAGATGTTCCTAGTTTAGAAAGCATAAGGTTAGAGATTCCTGGGTATTTAAATTCCTTCATTTAAAAAGTTGAAGCTGGTGCGGTGGCTTATGCCTATAATCCTAGCACTGTAATTCTAGCACCTCTGGGAGGCTGAGGTGAGCAGATTGCTTGAGCTCAGGGAGTTTGAGATCAGTCTGAGCAAGAGTGAAACCCTGTCTAAAAAAAAAATAGCCAGGTGTTGTGGTGGGCGCCTGTAGTCCCAGTTACTCTGGAGGCTGGGGCAGAAGGATTGCTTAAACCCAAGAGTTTGAGGTTGCTGTGAGCAATAATGCCTCAGGGTGACTGAGTGAGACTCTGGTCTTTCAAAAAAAGTTGAAGTGGTGGTGCAATGTGCCATCTGGGTTACTGAAAAGCTAGGGAAAAGTATATGGAGCTCAAGAACATGGACCCTGCTTCGTATCCCCCCTGGGGATATGGCCTTACTGATGCAGAGTTTGTTTTAAGAATCGGGAAAGTCTGGCTCAGCACCTTAGCTCAGTGGTTAGGGCGCTGGCAACGTGTACTGGGGCTGGTGGGTTTGAAGGCGGCCGGGGCCTGCTAAAACAACAATGACAACAATAACAAAAAAACAGCTGGTTGTTGTGGTGGGCACCTGTAGTCCCAGCTGTTGGGAGGCTAAGGCAAGAGAATTGCTTAAGCTCAAGAGTTGGAGGTTGCTGTGAGCTGTGATGCCATGCTGTGAGCTGTGATGCCATAGCTCTCTACTGAGGGTGACATAGTAAGACTGTCTCAAAGAAAAAAAAATCAGGAAAGCCTGATGTATGCATATATAATAAATTTTGCTTTAAAAAGAAGATGTTGTTTTTCTTGAATAGCAGTAATATAAGGCCTAAGTTTAAAAGGACTATAGGACAACATGAAATTAATCCTCTCCATCTGTGAATATTGGTCATATATTATTATCATGGGAGCTAAAGGGAAACTGCTACTTTGTGTGAAAGTATCTATTCTGATGAGAAAGAATCAAAAACTTAGTCAAACTTTTCCTTGTGAACGAAGGGGTGTGTGGGATGTATATTCTTTTTTTGCAGCCCTTGTTGTGTAGGAAAAACATTCATTGGTTTTGAAAAGACAACTTTCTGTATTTAAGGTTGTATTATTGCTGAAATAGTAAAAGAAGTGATTCTTTGTTAATGAGTTAAAGGCAAGTATAAGAAGGGTAGGAAGGCTGTTGTTACCAGTTTTAATTTTAGAATCTTAATGCTTCTCTTCCTTTTTATTTTTTTGTTATGTTTTTATATTACTATCATTTCTGCCTCTTATTTGGTAATCATGCCTCATATGAGATATGACATATATCATGGATATATTGTCAAAGATAAAGTAGAACATCAGGAAGTTATATCATCTATTAGGTTCTCTTCATATTCCCATAATTATTTTTATTTAATTGATTCAGTAACCATTTGGTCACCTTTGGTATGTCACACACTTTGCGTGATGAAGGTGTAGCTGTGAATAAAATTGGGAAAGTGCTCACTCTCATGGAGCTTATATATTAATGAGGCAAGAGGAACAATCAGACTGAGATTTTGAAAGTCTGGTGTGAGATATACTAAGAAGAAAAATAAAGCAAGGTAGATAATAGACAGAGGAGGATGGAGATGAAGTTTGTTTCTCTGCTATTTTCCATAGGGTGGTTAGGAAAGGTTTTCTCATTAAGGTGATGTTTGAATTGAGACCGGTATGGAATTTCTTCACTCATTTCAACAATACAGACCTCTTTGCTATTTCTTGGGTGTCCCGAGAACAAACTGTATTAACTTACCCCTCTGCCTAGAATACTCTTTCTACAGAGAGTCATGATTTAAATAGGGAAAAGGATTGGGAATAATCAATTGTGGTATCAGGTAAATGGATTTCTTATTCCCTTAGAACTACAGAGGGTTAGTCTGGCTGACATTGAATTACATAGAAGACCTAGCTGGGACTTTTGAATTTCTTTAGTTAATCACTTTTAGAACAGCACACATAATTTGTTTAGGAGACTTTTCTTTCTTCATTTCTTGTTTTTTGTAGAGACAGAGTCTCACTGTGTCACCATGGGGAGAGTGCTGTGGCGTCACAGCTCACAGCAACTTCCAGCTCTTGGGCTTAGGTGATTCTTTTGCCTCAGCCTCCCAATTAGCTGGGACTACAGTTGCCCGCCACAACGCCTGGCTATTTTTTTGTTGCAGTTTGGCCGGGGTCGGATTTGAACACACCACCTTTGGTATATGGGCCCAGCACCCTACTCATGAGCTATAGGTGCCGCCCATTTTCTTTTCCTTAAGACAGAATCTCCCTCTGTCACCTGCAATACCGTGCAGTGACTTCATCATAGCTCACTGCAACATCAACTTCTGAGCTCAAGTAATCTTCCTGTTTCAGCCTCCTAAGAAGCTGGGACTACAGGCATGTACTACTATACCCAGCTAATTTTTTCTATTTTTAGTAGAGACAGGGTGTCACTTTTGATCAGACTGGTCTTGAATTCCTGACTTCAAGCAATCCTCCTGCCTCTGCCTCCCAGAAAGCTAGGATTATGGGTATGAGCCACTGCACCCAGCCTAGATGATCCTTTGAAGACTTAATCTCACCCAAGTTATTTTGCCCCACTTGCTACTGTATAAAAATTAAATTGGATTATCTATAACAAAAAACTGAGTTATCTTCAGTTTGGGCTGCTGTAACAGAATACTGTAAACTGGAGGGCTGAAACAAAAGAAATTTATTTCTCACAGTTTTGGAGGCTCGAAAGTCTAAGATGAAGGCTCCCAATGTTTGGTGAGGGCATGCTTCCTGGTTTGTAGATGGTTGTCTTTTTGTTGTACTCTCACATACTTGTGTTTCTTATTATTAGGGCACTAATTCTATTCATGAGGGTTCCACCCTAATGACCTAATAACCTCCCAAAGGCCCCACCCCCAAATACTATCAGATTAGGATTTAAGCTTCAACATATGAATTGGGATGGTGTGTAGGAAACATGAATATTCAGTCCATAGCATAAGTTACAATATCATGACCTAATAAAACATATCCTAGATAAATGCCACAGAGAGTTTTTCTATTAAAGTTATTTCCCAATAAGTAAAAAGCTTAGGAATCTTACTGGTAAATTGAAGCTTAATAGTTTTATACTATAGCAATTTTTAAAACAACAAAAGACCATTGTTTTGTAAGCTTTCTCTAAAAATTGTACATTTATAGACTTTATCTAGAAGAATTTGTGTCTCTTTACTAATCCTTATTTCTAAACATTGAAAATATTTTGTACTACACTCTTAGAACTTGATTAGGTTTATAAAGAAAAGGAAACTCTGAATGAATTACTGAATATCATCCCCATTTTGGCTTAATTTCAAAATGATTATGCAAAAAGTAAAAATAAACCTTTTTTTTTGCTGAGAATTTGATTTATGTCATTGCGAAAGAATTGAGTGGTTCAACACCATGTTCATGGAGATGTCTTATTGGGACAGTAGTAGCCAGGTGTGCTATTGTTGAAAAGGAGAATTTTTGTTCGTATACTTTAGGTAACTGTTTACAGGTGGTCATTTCTAGCACGTTATTTTATCTTTTTTTGCTTTTCACCTCATTTTTCTGTTGTCCTGGATGGAGTATCGTGGCATCGTTACAGCTCATCTTAGCTCACAACAACCTCAACAACTCCTGTGCTTAAGTGATTCTCCTGCCTCGCCCTCCCAAGTAGCTAGGACTACAGGCATGCACTATCACTCCCAGCTAATTTTTTCTATTTTTACTGGAGACAGGATCTCACTAAACCAGCTCAGGTTGGTCTCAAAAGTCCTGAGCTCAAGCATTCCTCCTACCTCAGACTCCCAGAGTGCTAGGATTACAGGCATGAACCACTGTGCCTGGTTTTTACCTCATCTTGTAATTTTACTTTATAGATAGGGGTACTGGAACATAATTGGCTGTTAGCCAGTTAGTGATTATCTTTTATAATGGTTTTCAAGGAGAGCAGAGATAAATGAAATTCCAAAGTCTTCATAATAACAGCTTCAACCTTCTTTCTCATCCATACTTTTTCTGAAACTATTCAACAGACGAAATTAGATGTTACCAAATTTTCTTTTTAGCAAACTGTGCCCTCCAGTGGAGAAAACACAGGACAGTGAAATAGCTCAGGTAGTCAGTAGCAGAAAGATGTACAGCCAGATTAAGATCCAAGCTGCCTAATTATTTTTTACATAAAAGAAGTAGTTTCTACCCTTTGTAAGCAAGACTATTATGCATAAGTCCTCCTCTTTATGAGTTTGTTGATGATCCAAAAATGGATATATTAGCAGTGCCTTGAATTAATGCCATTTGCGCAATGCTTTACAGCCTTTTACCCCCTCTCATGTGATATTCATTATATGAAACATTAGGCAGGTTTATTAAAAATTGAGAGTAGGGAGCACTTGGGTTCCCCCCATAGACTGAACTCAAATGGTAATTCTTAATTTTTTAAATTGTTGGAAGAGACCAAAGAAAACCCCAAATTAATTAAGTGTATAAAAACAAGAAGCATTCTGTTGCTACTCCCATGTATAGTCAGAGTACTCGGAAGATTGTGAATTGACTATTGCTGCCCCCACTTTTTGAAATAGAAAGGGCTATTTTCTTGTTTTGTGACTTTGAGAACACTGGGCCTCAGTGGTGTGAATGTGACTGAGCCCCTGTGAGGGTTTCAGAGCCACATGCTGAGAACATGGGCTGTGCAGCTCTGGGCTGGGGATCGCAGCCAGGGCTGAGTTCTGCCTTGTGAAGATGGACATGTGTACTGCACTTCCTCTGTGCCTCCTCCCTTCTAGG